>JAODAL010081672.1:0-11826 GCA_025379985.1 Phyllomedusa bahiana | reverse complement strand
ACCCGGGCCCCAAAAGTGACGACACCAATGTAAATGAAAAGTAGTCATCCCGGTTTGTACACAGGGAAGAACCCAGTTCAATGCATGGGACAAATGGGACACCCCTAAGAACCACAAAAGTGAGGACACCCTAAACCGAAAAATGAGGACACCCCTATGGACCACAAAGGGAGGACCCCACTAATATCAATGTAAAGTAGCATGCCCACTGTATCACAGGGAAGAACTCACGGCATCAATGTCTATGGGGACAAAAGTGAGGACACCCCTAAGAGACATCAAAAGTGATGACACCCCTTAGGGACCGCAAAAGTGAGGACGCCCCTAAGTGATACAATGTAAAGTAGTCAGTGCACGGCTTGTATCACAGGGAAGAACTCACAGCATCAATGTCGATGGGGAAAAAAGTGAGGACACCCCTAAGGGACTGCAAAAGTGAGGACATCCTTAAAGGAGTTGTCTCACTACAAGGATTCATTTTAATGTTAAAGATCTTGCAAAAACAAGTCACTTTGCAATATATGTTCATTAGCAGTGTCCTACCTATTCTGAGATATCCCCTCTTGTATGGGCTGCATTGGCTCCTCATGTTGCTATAGCTACAGACCTGGCTTATACTGCAGCCTTGTAGAAGCCAGTAAACACCCCTGAATTCAAAGTGAAACCAAAAAAACAGGACTGAGGTAAGATGAATCAGTGTAGTGAGACAACCCCTTTAAGTGAAAATGGACAAAATGTGCCCAATTTGGCATTTTCTCTCCAGTGTTATGTGACTCATTAGTGTTACAAGGTCTCAGGTGTGAATGGGGAGCAGGTGTGGTAAATGTGGTTTTACCGCTCTCACACTCTTTCATACCGGTCACTGGAAGTCCAACATGGCTCCTCATGGCAAAGAACTTTTCAAGGATCTGAAAAAAAGAATTGTTGCTCTGCATAAAGATGGCCGAGGCTATAAGCACCATTGTATATTATTTAACATAAGTTTGCTATTTTTTCTCTCAGAACAGGCCTCGCCATGGTCGACCACAGAAGCTGAGTGGACGTGCTCAGCGTCATATCCAGAGATGAGTGCTGCCAGAATTGCTGCAGAGGTTACAGGGGTGGGGTGGGGGGTCAGCCTGTCAGTGCTCAGACCATACGCCGTATACTGCATCAAATCGGTCTGCATGGCTGTTGTCCCAGAAGAAGCCTCTTCTAAAAATAATGCACAAGAAAGCCTGCCAACAGGTTGCTGACGACACGCAGAGTAAAGAGAGGGCTTACTGGAACCATGTTCTGTGTCTGATGAGACAAAGAGAAATGTATTTGGTTAAGATGGTGTCAAGCGTGTGGGGGGGACCAGGTGAGGAGGACAAAGACAAGTGTGTCTGCCTACAGGTGGTGGGAGTGTCATGGTTTGGGGCTGCATGAGCGCTGCCGGCTGTGGAAAGCTACAGTTCACTGAGGGAACCATGAATGCCAACATGTCCTGTGACCTCCTGAAGCAGAGCAAGATCCCCTACCTTCTGGGCCGCAGGGCAGTATCCAACATGATAATGACCCAAAACACCTCCCAGACCCCCACTGCCTTGCTAAAGAGAATGAGGGTAAAGGTGCTGGACTGGCCGAGCGTCTCCAGACCTAAACCCCATGGAGCATCGGTGGGGCCTCCTCAAACAGAAGGTGGAGGAGTGTGAGGTCTCTACCATCCACCAGCTCCGTGATGTCTTCATGGAGGAGCGAAGAGGATTCCAGAGGCTGCAATCTGTGAAGCTCTAGTGACCCCCAGGCCCAAGATAATTAAGGCAGCGCCGGGAAATAATTGGGGTGACACAAACTACTGACACTTTGGGCACAATTTATTCATTGTCATTGTTAGAGGTGTCCTCACTTTTGTTGTCACTTAGGGGTGTCCTCACTTTTGTCCTCAGTGGTTTAGACATTGATGCCTGTGCTGAGTTATTTTGAGGGCACCAAATTTAAACTGTTATACAGTCTGCGCACTGACTACTTTACATTGTATCAAAGTGTCACATCTAGATATATATCTACTAATATCTACACATATACATAAATTCTGTACATCAAGGCTGCATATAACGGAAGAGCAAATCCAGAGGTGGTTTCTATGTACTGTACCTTTATTCACATATGGGAGTATTTTTCCGCTAATGAACGGCGACGTTTCCCCTTTGCCGATATATATTTCACTTAATTGTTCATTTTGCTCACGAAACATTGTTGCTAAATGAGCAGGAGAATCCTACGGTGGTAATTAGATATTTTATATCAACCTGTTTGTTAATCTCATTGATGCGGCGGCGACCCACTGCGGGACTTCAGGGGGGTTTTATCTTAGATGGAAATTGCCGCAGCTCTTCTTCTATGCCCACAGTCCTGGGTTAGGAGTGTATTTGCGAGCCCATTGTAAATAGCAAATATTTGATTTCTAAATGCTCTTCTCTTAGTGATTTTCCATTAAATACAGGATTCCGTGTAAAATTTACATTTGCTCTGAAGAGCTTAAGGATTTCGCTGTGAGTGCTGCTGGATGCGGCCCCTATGGACCGGCAGATTACCCATTGTCAGTTTACTGCAAATTCCATGCTCCTTGCGGAAAGCCTTGGGGGCGGCTGCCCTATCACGTGCCGGATCAGCGTCTCTTCCCATCTCAGATGATCCATGATTTAACCATTTTCTCCACTTCCACGCCTGCTGTTCATTAGCCTTTGCCCTTTAGTGAAGCAAACATACTTGACCATGAGATATTAATACTAATGCCACGCGGCCCCTTTTGCCCTAAAATCAACAGCGCCATAAGAAGGCAATTAATTGGACAATGTCCGTCTGCGGCGGCCGTCACACTCATTAGACGGAGGCTTCATTGGAAATGCATTGGATTTTAGAATTCACGTTCGTGTTTACTCAGAGCTGACAAATGTCAGGTGTTATCATGACGGAGGATGAGAGTCGCACAAAGCGCTGCGTTACTATCTATGGCTGGATTGTAGATACATCAAGGATATGCACATCCGGAAAGCAATGAGCTGCAGGTAATGAGTAGAGGGATATTCCCATGTCACTGATTGGCTTTAAACATGTAGGCAAATAAAGACTATTACCAAATACATTGCTGTTCTGATTGTGCTTACTTTCAGAGTTAGAGCAGTTCTTACCCCAGCTTTTTTAAAAGCCCCCTGTTAGGCCCCCTCTCCGTCAACATTTTGGGATGGTGGCGTAGTCGCTGCTCTGTTTTTTATCTCTAAGACAGGGTCTTAGTTTACATTACTTACTGACAAGCTTTAACCTTTTAGAGCTTTGTAGTCTTGAGCACTTCAGGTAACAAGCCTCCAGCACTCATGTCACTGTTACCGGCCCTAGAAACTGTAAAATAAAGGCAATCACTGCCTAAAAGAAAAAGAGAGCCGAACTATCAAAATGCCCCCCGGCATTTACAAGAAAGATAGAATGAAGCTTTTGAACCACCCACATCTTTAACAGGAAGTAAAAGCCTGAAGCGTAAAACCTCCCACAGCTGAACAGGGGGTGGGGGCCGAAGCGTAAAACCCCCCACAGCCTAACAGGAAGAGGGGGCCGGGAAATGTAGAACCACCCAAGCCAAACGGGAATGTAGCCCGAAGCGGTAGAACCACCCTAGCCCGAAAAGGAAGTGGAACCGAAATATAGAACTACCAAGCGCCCAACAGGAAGAGAGAGCCTAAGCTTAGAACTTCCCATAGCCGAACAGGAATTGGGAGCCTGAAGCTGTAGAACCTCCCCTAGCCTGAACAGGGAAATGGGAGTCTGAACCTTTGAAAACCCGCCACACCTCAACAGGGAAAAGAAAACCTGAAGCCTAGAACCGCCCAAACCTAAACAGGGAAAGGGGAGCCTGAAAACTGTAGAACCACCCAAGCCTGAAAAGAATGGAAGCCTGAAGCTATAGAACTACCCAAGGCCCCCCCAAAAGGGGGAAAAGCCTGAATGTAGAACCCCACCTCTAAAAAAGGAAGGGTAGGCTGAAGCTGTAGAACCACCCAACCCCAACAAAGTGGGACCGAAAACTGTGAACCTCCCATAGCCTAAAAAAGAATGGAAGCTGAACTATAGAACTACCAAGCCCCCAACAGGAAGAAAATCCCCCGAACTTAGAACCGCCCACACCTAAACGGAAGTGGGAGCCTAAGCTGTTAAAACCCCCCATACCTAACAGGAAAATTGGGGCCAAACTGTAAACCTCCCAAAGCCGAACAAGAAGTGGAAACCTGAAACTATAGAACTACCAAACCCCCCCAAAGGAAAGAGGAAATCCTAAGCCGAAACCCCCTCACCCCCAAAACGGGAAGTGGTAGCCGAAGCTGTAGAACCCGCTTTAGCCAAAACAGGAAGTGGGGGGTCTAAAAACCTTTTAAAAACCACCACAGCCCAACAGGAAGAAAATCCTAAATGCTTTTTAAACCGCCCCCCCGCCTAAACAGGAAGTGGTACCCTTTGAACCCTGAAGAACCACCCATGGGCCTGAACAGGAAGTGGGATCCTGAAAACTTAAAAACCCTCCCATAGCCTGAACAAGAAGTGGAAGCCTGAAGCTATAGAACTACCAAGCGCCCCAACAGGAAGAGAGAGCCTGAAGCTGTAGAACTGCCCACACTCTAAACAGGAAGTGGTAGCCTGAAGCTGTAGAACCACCCACAGCCTAAACAGGACTTTGAATTCAAAAAAACTGTAGAACCACCCAACCCCAAACAAGAAAAAAGGAGCCTGAACCGACGAACACCCACTTTGGCAACTAGCAACAGATAAGCCAAATTTATGAAAAGCATACAAAGCAAAAAGACGGCCCCCTTAAATGACATCAGAGCGAGAGGGGGGGCAATTGTTTTGTGGTCCAGGGACATCAAAACTTCCCTGTGTTTTGAAAAATTTGTTGCAATAGGGATTTTACCCCTTTCGTTTAGGCCCTGGTTTTAAAAACAAAGAAGGTTGAGGGCCCTCCTATGACCGCCAATCATTTAAAGGGAAGGGTATCCTGGACAGCAGCACAGCCTGGAGACGGGGCCGCCCCCATTAAAAAAAGGGGGGCAGAAGAGCCGCACGGCTTAAACCCAAAAAATCAGAGGGGACGCACAGGTCCCAGAATTTTAAACCCCTTTGTGAAGGCGCGGCCAGCTTCACTCAAACCCCCCGGGCAGTTTAAAACAGGATTTTTTAAAGAAAACCCGCACATGGTTTTGCCCCCCTTCTGGGGGCCCACCCACAAGCCAGTGTAAGACCTGCTTTTTCCAGCGCTGTGCCCCCTTAAATACTGTAAAGAAAGCAGCATTTAAAAACGGGTTTTTTAAATCCCTAAAAACTTTTCTTTTGGCAATTGTTAGCCCCACCCCCCAAAGGCTAGCCCCACCCACTGACAGTTATTCACAGTTTCTACCTATTAAAAAGTAATAGGTTTGTCATTGGGGGTGGGGGGGGGGCTACCCTCAAAGGGGCGGGGGTTTAAAAAAAAAAAAGCCTCTTTTTGGCTGAAAACTCCCAGTTTTAAAGCATTAAATACAAAAAAAAACTCCAGTTTTTTAACAGAATAAGGGACACAGCGCGGGAAAAAACCAGCAGGTCGGGACACCCCCCTTTTTCCCTGCCCTCAGAAAAGGGGGGGGGCATAAACCCCCTTAAGGGGACCCCCGCCGCTTGGGGGAGCAGCGGGGGTTTTTCCGGGGGGACACTTTCCCCCTTGGCCGGGGGCCCCCCAGCAAGGGGGGGGGGGGGGCATACCTATGGGGACACAGCGCGGGGAGCAGCAGGTCTGAAAATCCCTTGTTTGCCCCCCAAAAAAGGGGGGGAGGGGGGGGGGGGCTACCTATGGGACATTTTCTTTAAGGTCGCTGCCCATTATGAAAAACCAAAACCCTTTCCCCCCTTTGGCACGGCCGTCCCTCACAAAAACCCGAAAAAAATATAAAAGAGGCAACAGGTTCCCAAAATCCACGCCCCCCAGATAAAACCAATCAGGTCCGGGCCGGCTTATATATGAGCCCCAGAACTCAAGGAAAACTGGCGATTGGTTCAAAAGCCCCAAAATGCCCCCAACATAATAAAAGGAGATTACGGGTAACAGAGCAAAACCCAAACCACATCCAGCGCCCCCTCCCTATACCTTCGAGGAGCGGGGAGGCTGGAATTCACTTCTATGATGGGACAAAACTTCTAGGTCATGGACTTTATAACAATGGACCAGAAAAGGGGCCCTCACCTGGGGGCCAAAGGGAGGCTCACCTGAGACATTGAGAGTAAGGACATGTATGACTGCACTGTCTGTAAGGGGGCCCTTTTTCCCACCAACATGCATGAAACCTCATAATCATGTAAAGCATCAGGACTTGAGTACCGCACTGTACGGAGAGGGTGCATAAACCCCCAAATCACTGCATGCTCCTCACTGATACAGAAGAGGTACAGGCCCTTAATCCCGCACTGTACTGTAGAAGGCGCATGCCCACCAATCACTGCAGCACCTCACTAATACTTTTAAAGAGCAAACAGGACATGTATACCACACTGTACTGTAGAGGCCTATGACCCCCAATCACTGATGCCCCTCACTAATCTGTAAGAGCATACAGGACAGTAGTACCACACTGTACATAGGAGGCTATAGCCACCAATCATGCTGCCCCCAAATACATTAAGAGAGTAAACATTAGTACCCACTGTATGTAGGGGTTCTATAGCCCCCCAATCACTGCTAACCTCACTAATAAATGTAAGACTTTACAAAAATGTAGTCCCCGCACTGTACTGAGAGGGGCCCTAAAACCCAAAAAACACTGCATGCACCTCACTAAACAGTAAGACAGTACAGGTGAGTACTGCACGGAAACTGTAGGGGGGGGGGGGCGCTAAGACCCCCCAATCATCAGCACCTCACTAAACATAAAAAAAAAGACTGTAGTACCGCATTTGTACTGTAAGGGGAGTTTATGACCACCAATCACTGCATACCCCTCAAAAATACTTTTAAGAGCATACGGGGACATGAGTCCACATGTCATAGAAGGCGCTATGACCCCCCAAACCTTTGCCTCCCCACTAACTTTAAAAAGGCATACAGAAATTTTAGTAAACCGCGACAAAGTAGAAGGCACTATAACCCCAAATACTGATGCCCTCACTAATACATTAGGACAACAAACATGAGTAAGCCTGTACTGTAAAAGGCGTTAGACCGCCAATCCTGCATGCACCTCACAAAACATTAAGAGAGTACAGGACATGTGTACAGCACTGTACGTAAGAGGTGTATAGACCCCAATCACTGCTGCACCCACTAATCATAAAAGAGCGTACAGACATTCTACCGCACTGTACTTAGGGGGGGGGGCCCTATAGACCACCAATCACAAATTCACCCACTAATACATGAAAGAGCAGTACAGGGTTTAGTACCCACTGACGTAGAAGGCGCATAGACCCCATCATGAATTCCCCTCCAAATAATGTAAGAGCACAAGGACTGTATACCACACGTACGTAGAGAGGTGCTAAAGCCCAAAATCCTGCATGAACCTCACAAACATGAAAGCATACAGGACTTAGTCCCCAAAAGTAAGGGGTAGAGAGGCGCTATAGACCACCAATCACGCAGCCCTCACAAATATTTGTAAGAGCAGTCAGGACATGAGTACCGCACGTAGTGAAAGGGAGGCCTATAACCACCAACACGCATGCACCTCACTAATCATGTAAGAGCAGAACAGGACTGTGTACCGCACGTAGTGAAGGGGGCCCTATAGACCCCCAACACTGCAGCACCTCACAATACATTAAAGCATCAGCATGTAGTACCCACTGTACTTATAAGGCGCTTTAGACCCCAATCACTGATGCACCTCACTATACTGTAAAGAGCTACAGGACATGTAGTACCGCCGTACTGTAAGAGGCGCTATAGCCCACCAATCACTGCATCCCCTCACTAATCTGTAAGAGCATACAGGACATTAGTACCACACGAAAAAAGAGACCTATAGCCCCCCCAAACATGCCTGCACCTCACTAATACAGAAAAAGCATACAGGACTGTAGTACTGCACTGTACTGTAAGAGCTATAGACCCCCAAATCACTGCATGCACCTCACTAATACGTGAAAGACATACAGGACATGTATTCCACAATGACTGAAAGAGGCCATAGACCCCCCAATCAATGCAGCCCTCCTAATACATAAAGAGCAGTACAGGACATGTAGTACCGCACGTATGTAGGGGGGCTATAACCACCAATCACTGCAAAACCCCTCACTAATACATTAAGACATACGGGGACATGTAGTCCCAAACCTGTACATGGGAAAGGCCTATAAAACCCCCAAATCACTGCATCCCCCTCACAAAATTTGCAGAGCAGTACAGGAATGTGTACCGCACTGTACTGTAGGAGGGGCATAACCTAATACTGCATGCACCTCACTTTACATGTAAGGCAAAAGGGGACATGTAGTCCGCACTGAACTGTAGAGGGCCTATAGACCAAAATCACTGCTTCCCTCAAAAACATGTAAGAGCTTACGGACATATATGTGGGGTTTTAGAACCCAAACCCAAACCCAAAAAGCAACCAATAAAAAAATTTTTGCAACCAAAGAGCCCATAGGACCAATAAACCCCCATAGCAACCAATCAACCAAAGCAACCAATCAGAGCCCTAGCAACCAACAAGCACATAGTGCCCAAAATCAGAGCCCATAGCAACCAATCAGAGCCAAGAACCCAAATCAAGCCCATATAACCAATCAAGCTCATAGAAAAATCAAGCTCAAGTAACCAACCCGAGCCCATGCCCAAAAAAAGAGCCCATAGCAACCAATCAGCCTATAGAAACCAATCAGAGCTCATACCCACCAATCGGCCCATAGCAACAATCAAGCTCATAGCAACCTTCGGGCCCATACCCCAATCAAGTCACAGCCCCAATCAGACTCATGAAACCCAAATCAGAGCTTAGAAACCCAAAACAAGCCATGAAACCAGTCGCCCCATAGAAACCCAATCAGAGCCCTAAAAACCAAATCATGCCCATAAAACCAATCGAGCTCTAACAAACAATCAGAGCTCTAGCAACCAATCAAGGTATAGCAACCAATCAGACCCAATAGCGCCCAATCAGAGCTCCCTGCCCCAATCAAGCTCATAGCAAAAAAATCAAGCACAAGTGCCAATAAAGGCCCATGAAACCCAAATCAGAGCCAATAGCAACCAATCAGACCCTTTTAAAACCCAAATCAGACTCTAAAAACCCAAATCGAGCTATAGTAACCAACGGGCCCCAAAAAACCAATCAGAGCCCATAGAAACCAATCAAGCCTTTGAAACCCAAATCAGACTCATACCCACCATCAGAGACCATAGAACAACAAGCTCATCAACCTTTCAGACCCCCATAGCACCAATCAGAGCTCACACCCCCCAACAGAGCTTAGCAACCAATCAAGCCATGCAACCAATCAGGCTCATAGCAACCTCAGAGCCCATAGCAACCAATCAAGCCATGCAACCAATATAGCCCATACAACCAATCAAGCCAAAAAAACAATCAGAGCTCAAGCAAAAAATCAGAGGTATAGAAACCCAAATCAGAGCAATAGCGACCAATCAAGCCCCCTCCCCCAATAAGCTCTAGAACCCAAATCAGAGTCATGCAACCATCAGGGGGCCATAAAAACCAAATCAGAGTCTAACAAACAATCAGACCCAAACAACCAATCAAGCCCATGCCCCAATCAGAGCCCATAGAACCAATCAAGCTATAACAAACAATCAAGCTCAACAACCAATCAAGGGGGTCATAGAAACCCAAATCAGAGGAATGGGAAAAAACCTCGTCCAAAACTGATCGAATCCTTTTTAAAAAATGCTGAAGTTGTTCTTGGCCCCCCCACGGAGTTGATTTTTGGGGGTCCACCAGTGGGGGAAAGTGATTCCCTTGGGGGTCCCCTGTGGATTTGTTTTCTTGGGGCCCATCAGTGGACTGATTTTGGGGGCCCATCAATGGTTTTGATTCTTGGGGCCCCCAGGGGATTGATTTTTTGGGCCCACCAGGGGATTTTTATTTTTGGGAGCCCACCGGGGAGATGATTTCGGGTCCACTAGTAGAGATGATTCTTGGGGCCACCTGGATTGTTTTGGGCCCCCAGTGTAGATGTTCTTGGGGGCCCCACCAGTGGAATGATTCTTGAGGCCCCGTGGAGATGATTTTGGGGGCCACCATGGAGTGATTCTTGGGGCCCCAGTGGAGATGATTTTTGGGGGCCACCGGGGGGAGAATTTTTGGGGGTCCACCAGGGGAGTGATTCTTGGACCCACCAGGGGATGTTTTTTTGGGGCCCACCAATGGAGTTGATTCTGGGGGCCCACCAGTGAAGTTGATTTTGAGGGCCCACAGTGGAGTGATTTTTTGGGGGGCCCAGTGAAGAGTTTCCCTTGGGAGCCCACCAGTGGAGATGTTTCTCGGGGTCCCCCAGTAGAGAATCTTGGGGCCCCCCTTGAGTTGATTTTTGGGGCCCACCAGTGTAAGATTCGGGGGCCCACCATGGAACTGATTCTTGGGGCCACCATGGAGTTGATTCTTGGGCCCCCATGGAGATGATCTTGGAGCCACCAGGAATGATTTTTGGGGGCCACCAGGGAGATGATTCTTGGGCCCCACCAGGGGAGATGATTTTTGGGGGCCACCAGGGGAGTTGATTTTTGGGGGGCCACCAAGGGAGATTTTCTTGGGGCCACCGGGGGAGATGTTCTTGGGTCCACCATGGAGATGATTCGGGGGCCACCAGTGGAGTGATTTTTGGGGCCCCCCATGGAGTTGTTTGGGGGGCCCACCAGTGATGTTGATTCTTGGGGCCACCAGTGGAGATGATTTTTGGGGGGCCCAGTGGAGAGTTTTTGGAGCCCACCAGTGGAATATTCTCGGGGTCCCCCAGTGGATTTGGGTTTTTGGGGGCCACCAGTGGAGATGATTCTTGGGGTCCCACATTGGATTTGATTCCTGGGGTCCACCAGTGGAGATGGTTTCCCTCGATTCCCTGTGGACCAGTCTGAGCCTTCAAGGATCTGTAAGTATCTGAAGGCCCTGAGAACCATCATGGTACAAAAGAAGTAAAACAATGTTTGTGCTGAGCACGTTAAAAATTGCTGCTATTACCAGTCAGATACAGAAGAGGGTGTACAATACCGCCACCGATGACATCACACCTGGGGTAGATGTTACAGGGCAGAGGTAAGTGACCAAACGTCCTGTTACAAGACTGTAATCAGACCTCTTCCTCTTGCTAGTTGACAATTTCTGACAAAGAATCATGCTCTGTGACGATTACAAAGGCAGCTCAATACTTTAGGTCCTGTCACAGGTGATGTCTTATTGTACCATTTTTGCAATAATACAACAAGAAAAATTATTACTATGCAAACAAACATAGCGCGCACCTCCATTCACCTTCTAGACACCGGGGTGCCCCCCCGCTGGGGGCTGCCTGAAAAAAGGGAAGTATGCATAACTGCAAATCCTGTGAGCATGTCTGGTCTGCAGTGCACAGTTTATCAAATTCCCAATCTACCAAATAGGGCTGGCACCCTAATTTTAATCCCTTTTTCCATAGCCAAACCACCAAAACATTCGGGGCAGGTTTATATACTGTCAGGGTGGGCCCGCGACCCCCTCCCGGGTCGCGGGCACACCCGCTCCCCGCACTAGGGGCACCCCCCCCCCCGCATGTGGGGCGGTGGGCCCGCCTCACCCGGCCCGGGCCCCCTCTCCTATTTACCCCCCGCCTCCTTTTTCTTTCCCCCGGGGCCCT
>JAODAL010081671.1:0-11827 GCA_025379985.1 Phyllomedusa bahiana | reverse complement strand
TCCCCTTGATTTTTTTTGGTCGTTTTGCCCTTTAAGTGCCGGGAAAATTTTTTGTGAACCCGATTTTGGGCGGCGGCAGCTGGCGTGTATACAAAAAAAACAAACTTTTGGTTGAAGACCAAACAAGCCCCCTCTTTTTTAAGCAGGCACAATGTTCTCAGCCCCCGCAGGTCTGGGCCCTGGAAATAGCTGTTTTTTTAACGTGAGCGGGGAAAAGTAATTGGGGCCCGAAACAAATTTTGGGGGAAAAAATTCGGCGAAGTGCCGCCGAATTTTTGGAAATTCGGCCATCTCTAGTTATAATGTATCATTTTATCATATTATGCGTTTATTTGCATCATATATAATGAAACCTTTGTTTTTTTCACCTTTTCCCCGGGTTTTCCCTAGAGTAGTCTTTTTTTTAGAAAACGCTGATGTTTACACAGGGTAGTTCTACAGGAATCAATTATAACAAAAGTTAATCAAACAAGTTTGATGACTGTAACACTGGGACAGAAAATGTTATT
Source organism: Phyllomedusa bahiana (assembly GCA_025379985.1). Taxonomy (NCBI): domain Eukaryota; kingdom Metazoa; phylum Chordata; class Amphibia; order Anura; family Hylidae; genus Phyllomedusa; species Phyllomedusa bahiana. The sequence continues at coordinate 11,318 of JAODAL010081671.1, read as the reverse complement.
TTGGCACGATTGGTGTAAAGTCATGTCCTTTTAAGACGAAAAACCCTTTTCAAAAATCATTTAATTATATAAAATGGGTTTGGGCCCCTTTTTAGTTTTAAATTAATCAGGTAGTGCTGTTTTCTGCCCGCCCCATAAATTAATTTTTTTCTGATAACTTTGCTTTCATTCGCCTAGTGAAGGCTTATATTCGATCTACTCCCACCCCTGTTTTTCCCTTGTGGTATGTATAGAAGACTACCTCCCGTCTTCCCTAAAAAAGCCCCTGTGAATGAATTACTGTATGTACAGTAAAATTTTGCTCTTCCCTGTTCCCCTAAAAAAACAGCCTAGTGCAGATAGAAATAGTCCCATCTTTATTTTCAATTTAAGAAAACAAAAATTTAGTTTTTTTTTTCCCTGTCAGTGATACAGAAACAGAGAATGATGCTTCCATTTTCCCTAGTAATTAAAGTATGTACAGGTAGCACTTTCTCCATCTTTAAATTATGTGGCTAGAGCAGTACTTCCCTGCCTGTGCGGTATTTTTCTACCCTAATTTTTTTTCTTTTTTTCAGTTTGGAAGTGTTGACATTACATTCAGGAGCTTTCATTATTTGTTCAATTAAAAAACACCCCCTGCAGTAGTTTTTATTGATGTTTGTAGAGTCCATTTACTGTCTAACTGCTGATGTGTCATTTTAAGGCCTCATACTCATAGGTTCTGTTTTGAACAAAGCCTTAAAGGGGTTTTCTTGCCACAAAGATAATATCTGTAATAATGACAACAGTAAAAATTAGCTGTTTTGCAATTGGTTAGTTCAGCCATGGTTGGGACATGCCCCCTGTGTGGGACACACCTCTCATGCTGTAATTGGCTACCTGCACTCCCATCTGAGCTGTATAAAAATGAAAATGAAACTGAGTGTTGGCTGTGTCTGTGTAATTAACACTGCCTGGGCTCTCTATGCTCTTCTTCCAGTGGTAGCTCTATGTGAAGGATCTGGGCAATTACTGAGTCTCTAACTGCTAGATTTACTCCCTCCACCCATATAACACAGCCTTTTACAGTCTGCTCCCCCTATATCCCCTGCCTGATAACAGAGGAAGACTTTTCTACAGAAGTCAGAGTTCAATCTAGTTCACGGGGTCCTATGTCTATAGAGCTGTTATAAAACATATCTTTAATGCTCTGTCCACACGATGAGTATTTCTAGTCGGAATCCACATGGATTTCGATTTGAAATACTTATCTAAAACCTAAAAGAAAACCATTCCCATTGACCTCAATAGAAAATACATGTTGTAGTTAGTGATGAGCGATTCGGCCAATAATCTGATTCGAGTCGATTCCAGATTTTGTGGAATCATCTCCCGATGTTCGATCTTCAATTGTGATTAATCTCTGATTCCCATTAAAATCTATGGGAGAGGAACACCAGGTTCATTTTTATACCCAAACAAGTGAGGAGAAGATGGAATGAACATCCACAACAGTAAACTGGATACGTGCTACGTCTTAGGCAAGACAATTAGGCTACAAGAGTCACAGAAAAAAAATTCACAGGCTAAAATAATTAATTCCTTTCAATGGCTAACCGAAAACATGAGGATGGCGTAGCCACAGCAGGTACAGGAGTAGCAGCTGCTACGGGGCCCCTTTGACACAAAACAAGACACCGGTATTGGAAATGGCACATGGTAACTGGCAGGAGACCCCTATCACTTTTTTCACCAGGGACCAACAACTTGTCATGTATGTGGTGGCAGCAAGAACATCCCAACGGGGAATGCCAGAGATGAGAAATATGAGTAATATAAATGCTGATGCGCACCCCACAACACAGGGACACCCGTAACTCAGACTCTGGTAGCCGCTAGCAATGCAGAAATAAAATTGGGTGATCAATTTGGCATTAGATGACAAATATGACTAATAAATGCAGACGTACACCAAACAAGAGAGGGACACCCTGATCTCAGACTGTGGTGGATGCTGGCTACGCAGAAATAAAATTTGGTGCTATTTCACAGTGGCTTGAGAGGAGAAATATGTCTGATGCAGGATCTGCCCTCCTCCCCCCCCCCGGAACAGGTGCACCTCCCCTACCTTCCAACCCCCGCAGCTGTGCTGTTCAGAGCACTGGAGCTGTTTCCAAATCTCTGACTAATACTAACTAAAATTCTGTAATCTTGCTGTACCCGAAGCTAACTACTCTATCAAGGATCCTTTTCAGTAGTAAAAACACTGGCAAACAATCTCTACTAGCATTTAAAAAAGCTGAGCAGAGAGGCAGCTATCCGTTCTGTTTGCTGTATAGAAGCTAATGACGCCGATCAGGAAGTGCAATGACATAGATAAAACAAGGTCATGTGATTTCAGCAGCCAATGAGATCCCTACACACCCCACTGATGACGTCTTCCCCCTCCCCGCCTCCCCATGCTCTGCGCTTATTGGCTGGCCGCCAAAATTACAGGAAGTGCCGAGAATGGCACAATTGGAATCCGTGATGGCAATTATTGATCAAATTTTAAGAAAAATAATCACTTCATCGCAGAACCAAGATTTTAGTGAAAATCTGCCAGATTTCAACTTTTGCCGATTTCATCGCTCAACGCTAGTTGTAGTTCATACACTGCATATTTTCAGCGGATGGTTTTTCTATGTAGTTTTTAAAACAGATCCACGTCCAAAATCACACTGGTCAAATGTCTGCCCCGATCATCATATACAGAAAACAGAAAACAAATCTGTAATCACAAAATAAAAACAAAATAGAAAAGAATATGTATCATTATTTGGTTTAAAAAAATTACATTCTTTATTATACTTACCAATTAGTATTTAGAAACAAGCTCATTAAAGTGAAGGATTCAAGTTTCGCCTATTTGATTTTATCTGGGGCATGTGTTTACTGGACTATTAAACATACAATTGCAAGGAAATGTAGGTGACCTCTTTTCAAGAAAATTTACAACATTGATTTTTTTAGGGACCAGTCCAGTTCTGACATGACCCATTTAAGAAACTACACTCCTTAAATAATTCAAAACAGCATTTACAAAGTTTATTAACCTATTCGGTGTTTCACAGAAATTAAAGCAAAGTGGAGGTAAAAGTTCAAAATTTAACTTTTCTTGAAGATTTTAAATTTGTATCCATTATTCACTGCAACATGGTAGATGTGATTATGGAAATGCAACTTAATATTGATTCCCCTGATTCTGCCGTTTTTGGAGATAGTGCACTATTTAACTTAATAAACACCCCTAAAGAGACCTCATATTTGAAACTACACCCCTCGTGGAATATTTCCAGGGTTCATTTAGTATATTGACGTCACAGGTCTTCCGCAAATATTTTTAGCGTTCGGCTTTGAAAATGATTTTTTTTCCCAACAATCTGCAATTTAATCTGAAAATGTACCATATTTTAAAGGAATCCTGGAAAAATTCAACCCAAAGTTTGTTACACTATTTCTTCCAAGTTTGGTAATACCCTATATATGGGTGTAAACTGCTGTTTGGACACATGGCAGAGCGTATAAGGGAGGGAGTGCTATTTGGCTTTAGAAACACAGATTTGAATTTGGAAGACCTTCAAAGTACCAGAACAGGTGAAACCTTTCAGAAGTCACCCCAATTTAGATTCAACACCCTTCATGGATCTCACTTAGAGGTATATTGTGCATTTTGGGTGCACAGATGTTCCATAGTGTTTTTAGCACTGGGTCATAAAAATGGGGAGGTGATACAGTTCTCCCATTGTTTTTTGGGCTTCAATTTTACAGCATTCGCCATGCAGTGTAAATGTCAGGATAACTTTACAATTGTAATGATATAAATTTTATATAGTTTTTATGTTTTATTACTATTATACAACAGAAATGCTTTGGAAAAAAATGTGTTTTTATGTCATCATAGTCTGATAGTCATAACTTTTTTTTATTTTTCTGTGGACAGAACTGTGTAGGGGCTTGGTTTTAAGAGATGAGTTTTGACTTTTTGATCGCATTTAATTACATTTTTTGGAAGGCAGGGTGAAGAAAATACAGAAATCCTAGCAGTGTTTTTTTTATTTTTAACAGCACTCACTATGCAGTATAGGTGACAAACTAGTTTTACTCTGTGGATGGATATGATTATGTGATACCCAATTTGTATAATTTATTTAAGCTGAAGCGCTTTAAAAAAAAAAAAAAAAATTCTGTAAAACAATATCTATGCATCACTATCTTTTGATAGTCATACCTTTTTTTATTTTTCTGTATACAGAGCTGTGGAAGGATTTTTTGACAGGATGAACTGATGATTTCATTGGTACAACTCTGGCATTTATATGACTTTCAGATTGCTTTTTATTCCATTTTATGTGCTGCAGGATGAACGAATTTCTGTGACATTTATTTTGTTTTGTTTTTTTTACCCCGTTCACCGTGCAGGTTAAATAACATGAAAGATTTATATTTATGTCATTATGCATGCAGTGATACTAAATGTGCATGCTTTATTGATTTTTGATCTTTTTGAGGGTGATTGGCACTTGCAAAGCGGAAAAGGGCGGTGTACGTGTTTTTATTTAATTTTTTGTGTATGTGTTTTACCTTTTTTCACTTTTTTTGTTTTGCTTTTCCCCATAGTGGACTTGTATCAGTGAACTTCAGATCAGTGAGTCAGTGGAGATCAGTACACAGCAGAATTGCTATTAATCACTATGTCCGGCCATGCCCACAGGCAGGGCCGTCTTAACAACATTATGGGCCCAGAGCTGTTCACTGGGCCCCCCAACCAACATATATCAATACTAACAATACGACTGTTTCTGTTGCGCCTAGTCACCAATCAGAAATTAGCTTTTTAATTTCTCAGGGCAGTAGAGGAAATGAAAGCTGAGCTCTGAATGGTTACTATGGGCAACAAAAATAGACTATTAGACCGTCTTGATAAATGAGGCCCATTATGTTTAATCAATGATGCATTTGTGTGAGTAACTGAATTATGCGGGAGAAGTTGTCTTTTTGCTGGGAGTAGTTTAATTTTACATGTAAACTACTGCATAATTCTTAAAAAAAAAAAATTTCAGCATGAACAGAAATAAAGTGTTTTTCTGCATTTGTTTTTCAAAATATTTTTTACACATTCACATTTTACACTAAATGTTAAGTTAATTCTAAAGGTTATTACAGTCATGTGGATGTTGAATATTTGTATGTTTTTTATGCAATGTAGGCACAATAATTTTTTAACTACTTTTTTGTACACTTATGTTTTTTTCTTTTTTTAATCCCATTAAGGGATAACTATTTAAGTCTCTGAATGGCAGGGACCGGAGAAGCCGCCGATTCTCGCGATTTAACCCTTTGATTGTTGACGTCCATGACTGCAGCATAATCAGAAGGAATTCCCGGACCCCATCGGGTTACTGGTACTCCCAGTGCATGATGGAGCCTGAGGAATATGTATAAAGTTAGCCCTGGGGAGCTAGAGTAGCCCTAGAGCGGTCTGTATAGTAAGCCTGCTGTCAGGGCACACCGTGTGTTACCCCAACAGCAGCCTGTGTCATGCTGACACATAGTGTAATGTATTAGCTTAGATGATTATACAGGAGTGTAATGTATTAGTATACAGGAGTGTAATGTATTAGTATACAGGAGAGTAATGTATTTGCATACAGGAGAGTAATGTATTTGCATACAGAAGTATACAGTAGTGTAATGTATTAGTAAACAGGAGCATACAGGAGTGTAATGTATTAGTATACAGGAGCATACAGGAGTGTAATGTATTGGTATACAGGAGTATACAGGAGTATAATGTATTATTATACAGGAGTATAGAGGAGTGTAATGTATTAGTATACAGGAGTGTAATGTATTAGCATACAGGAGTATACAGGTGTGTAACGTATTAGTATACAGAAGTGTGATGTATTGGCATACAGGAGTATACAGGATTGTAATGTATTAGCATACAGGAGTATACAGGTGTGTAATGTATTAGTATACAGGAGTGTGATGTATTGGCATACATTAGTATACAGGAGTGTAATGTATTAGCATACAGAAGTATAATGAATTTGCATACAGGAGTATACAGGATTGTAATGTATTATTATACAGGAGTATACAGGAGTGTGATGTATTAGCATACAGAAGTATAATGTATTTGCATACAGGAGTATACAGAAGTATAATGTATTTGCATACAGGAGTATACAGAAGTATAATGTATTTCAATACAGTATACAGGAGTGTGCCAAAACAGTGTAAAAAAATAAAATAAAAGACAAAAGTGTAAAATAATTATCCCTTAATGGGAATAAAAAAAAATACAAAAAGTGTAGAAAAAAAAGTATTAAAAAATTATTGTGCATATATTACACAAAAAAACTACCCTGCACATGTTAGGTATCCACACGACCGTAATAACCTGTAGAATTCATCTAATAGGTTATTTAGTGTGAAATATGAATGGTATAAAAAAAAAATAAAAAAATGAAAAAACATCCTGCAAAAATTTATTTTTTTAAAAATTCTGCAGTAATTTATATGTAAACACAAACTACTTAACCCACAAACTACTTAGCCACATAAAACAGTTCCTCATACAGCTGCGTCATAGAAAACATAAAAGTTATGACTGTTAAAACACAGGGAGACAAAAATACAAAATGTAGTTGTGTCATTAAGACCTTTTCAGGCCGGATGCTTAAGGGTTATCATCATTTTTTCTTTCTTAAATAAAGTGTTTTTATTGGGGATCAGAGGATTTGTGTAGATTTTTTTCAGTTTGTCATTTACTTTTTTATTTTTTTCAAGTCCCAATCTTAGTATTGTGTAATAGAGCAATACCTTGCTGTATTGCTGCAGCACCTGTGGCATCTAATGGGCACAGGATGGCTGACCATATGCTGTATCGTATAACAGCCATTCTGTGCCCCTGGCCATGCAGGAGTCTATATAACTTATGAGTTGCTGGGGGGGGGGGCACAGGATGGCGGACAACATGGTGCTCTTATAGGATATAGCAAGTGATCAGCCATCCTGACCGCTGTCACTGCCCTACGGAGCCCCTGTACCTCTGGACTGTGATGAGCGGGACCCAGAGGAGGGCTGCAGCTTGATAGAAAGTCACTGGACCGCGGCCACAGCGAAAGTGACTGAGAGACAGCCGGGAGGGGGGAGCTGGAGACGTCTGAAGGTGAGGAGGGAGTTAGGAGGACTGAGCTTACACTTCCCGGCGGGGAGGGAGAGACGGACGGGAGAGGGGGGGAGATGCTGCGGCTCTGCTCTCTTCTGCCGGCTCATGAGTGACTGCCGCGCAGGCAGGACAGGAAAGGAAAGAGGAGACGCAGCAGCCTCTGCTGTTTATAAGTGACTGAAGCGAAGCTTGTGTGTACACTGACCCCTCATAGGGCCCCCGTTCTCATGGGGCCCCCGGGCAGGAGCCTACCTGGCCCAATGGGTAAGACGGCCCTGCCCACAGGGCACCACAGGGCATAGTGACGTCACTGACAGCCACGAAAGTTTAACAAAAGCTTCTGAGGCTGTCAGGTAAACATTAGCAGCGGCAATCACACAGTGGCTGCTGCAGGGGCATAGAAAGACCTCCCTTCTTCTGTCTTTCTAAGGTAAGGGGTAAATCACCCACAGCCTGAGCTCACTGTGGCGCAGGTGATGCAGCATGAGGCCAGCTGTGATTTACATACGTCAAATTGCAGGAACCCCTTCCCAACCATGCCATATGGGTACATCAAATGTTGATTATGAGTTAAAACAACACAGCATCTACCATAAATACTGTTCTCAATTGGGTATTTATGGAGTTATCGTAGTATTATCAGTGATTGCAAACACATCATAGAAGGCTTGAAATAAAAGAAAAGGTGTTAGTATAGCATTGCAATGAATAGAAACTATGGTAGTGATATTGCTGTTGAATAAAGGTTGACCGACTGACCTACATTGATGAATGAAAATTAACATACAGTATAAAAGTATATAAGATTTTAATTATAAAAAAGGAAAAATGTAAAAATGAGAACAACATTTTATTATTAACATAATACATTTGACATTAGAAAAGCAACTCAATGAACTTCTTTAAACTCTATAAAGAAGAACAGAAGCTCATAAACGTCAGTCATACTGTTAAATGTTTCTCCTTATGTCAGTCTCAATTTGTGGTTAGACTGTGGCAAGAGATAAGGAGTTATTACTGTCAATCATAGTTAAGAACTGAAAATGAAGAGTATTTTCCTCCAGTGGTAATCCGTGAGTACAAATAGACGGCTATGGACAAAAGCGCAATTGAATTCTACAATAAAATATACAGCCAGCTGGAGAATAGTACAGTGCTCACCTTTTGTAGCTGTACTGAAACACGGTACAGCTCGCTTATATGTATAAGGCACTGATCCAGTGGTAGGAATCCAGGGAAAGAAGTAGATCCCTATTTTATGAGCGGTATCCTACCGTTCATAGCTTTTTTATTGTATCTCTTCCCTTGGCGTCCCACGTGGAGTCATTGGCGGGATCATTCCGGAACTGCTTCTTTCCCTGGATTCCTACCACTGGATCAGTGCCTTATACATATAAGCGAGCTGTACCGTGTTTCAGTACAGCTACAAAAGGTGAGCACTGTACTATTCTCCAGCTGGCTGTATATTTTATTGTAGAATTCAACTGCACTTTTGTCCATAGCCGTCTATTTGTACTCACGGATTACCACAGGAGGAAAATACTCTTCATTTTCAGCACTCTGCATCCCGCAAGGATCGAACGGCGAGACAGGCGCACTAGAAGACTTCTACATTTATTTACCCTGATACAAGGGAGGCGTTATTTCTAGCTGTACAGAACGTAGTACAGCTACAAAAGGTGAGCGCAATCATCAAGCTCAAATATTGCTTATTTGATATTTTTACAGTATCACACACTATCAGTTCTTCTTTTTTACCTATATTTGCGCTTTTAACGGAGTATCATCTACATGGATTACCTGCATCAAAGATATACTACAAGGGAACAATTAATGGACAAATTGCTATCAGGATCTACAGTACAACCTCGAGATCCCGGAGTTCCACACAATATACGAGAATATACTGAAGAAGAGACCGGACTCTGTATGGTATAACCCGATCTTTAGAGAAATCTTCAGCATCTGAAAGCTTTTCACACATCGATGCCAATTTTTTAAAAATGTATCTAGACGAAAAGTTAATACCCAAAGGTTTAATTATTTATAAACCCAACCCTTTCTCTGCCAAAGATGACTCATTTGGGAAACTTAGGCAGGAAAGCTTAGATAATTGTTCAAATAATTTAATGACATTATTGGTGGAAAAAGGAAATAGATTGTTCAAAAATAGCTAAAGAAATAGAGGACATATGTCTTTATTTTCCTCATACAAAACACACCCCGAGTTTATTGATTTAGAACAGAAAGTAGTCAATAACTTGAAGAGGAATGAATTAGACGTTATGAATAAAAAATTACACAAACTCACTCAAGATAGATTAAATAAGAACAAATCTCCCAATATAACCAAGGGAATATTAGAGATAATCCCGAATCAATGGAAGAATATCTTGAACCTCCACCTAGAGAAGAAAACCTAGTAGTTAGACCCAAAACATATAGTATTATTGCTAGGACCAATATTCCACGAAATAGATTTCGCCCCTGAATAAATAGCAAGGATTCGTATAAAGGGGAAAATGCTAGTAGCCCTAGATTCTTTCTGAACTCTAACTGGAAAAATTCCAACACGTATCAAAAGAAAAACATCCAATTGAACCACCAATCAGATAACTACTAGTAAAAAAGGCAATTGCCAAACTAGTAATTCCACTAACATAGCCAATATTGTCAATTACGGCCATTCAACTAATAATCCTACCAATAAAGCTAATATTGCTAACTAAAAGTCATAAAACTACAAAAAAAAATTTCCTTTTAAAATTTAAAAAAATCAGTGAATTGGCTGATAGTCTAGAAAATAACGATTCTGAGAAAAATAGAGATATAGGAGACGAAGATTTACAACTAGAAAATCTCAATATAGAAAACCTCACATCACAAGAAACCCTTAATGAGTCTATCTATTCTCTTCCCCCCTACCTGGGAATAGATCCTTCTTTATTACTCGCACAATATTCTCCTCACAAATTCCCCCAAGGGGAAATCATCATTCACCGTCCTAGATTCAAATATACCCCCCACTACCTTTTTACCTAGTATACTCAATATTACAGTCGAACCTTCAGGTCCACCTAACATTATACCTGCACCTTGCATTATAGACCTCACTCAAGGAGATCCCAACACTATTGAGTTCATCCCTGATCACAATATTTCACCAAAAACCGATGTTACACTAACACAAGGAGGAGTTTCTTTTTTAGGATCAAACCCAAGAATTCATGTTTACAACACAATAGAAGAAAAACTAAAAACACTACTCTCACCAGACACACAGGTACACATATACACACCGGACAAAAAACGCAAACTACCAATAGGGGAGTCAGGGGAGCCCCAAGCAGGAAAAATTATCAAAATAGATACCAGCTTATAAAACGAGTACGTAGGAAATCACTTCTCACCAGAGAAAAAAGTCTCAAAAAAAAGCTAACTAATACTTTTAAATTTGAAAAAATATTTAACCTATCTAATTATCGTTTAACAAAATCTGAAGAAAAAGTTTTGAGGAAGGGTTTGGGCTTTAGTCCTGATAATGTGGTAGACGACTTTGTTGTATTCCAGGACCTACAGAGATTTGCTAGGAAATTAACTTTAAAGAGGTTCTTCAAGAATAAAAATCGAAAAAAAATCAGAAACTCCACAAGAATCTTTGCCTTAGGACGCATTGGTTCTCCTGTAAAAAATAAATCTACGTTCTACCCCATGTTTTCACAAGGTAATTACATTCCCGTTTTTATTGATCTGGTCACCAATGACCTTAGAAAAATTACAAAAAAACTTCCAAAAACATCTAACCTCACTAAAAGAGAAAAACAAGCGCTGACATCTCTAACAAAAAATAAAGAAATTGTGATAAGGAATGCAGATAAGGGGGGAGCGGTGGTCATTCAGAATTATCAGGAGTACAATTAAGAAGCGCACCGTATCCTTGACGACAATAAGTATTATAAAAAAGTAGAGTGTACAGTACATGATGATTTAAAACTCACTTATTCTCACTTTATAAAACAAAAATATGATTTAGGTATTATATCAAAGGAAGAATCTATCTTTTTAACCACCAAAGAGTCTACCATCCCTTTCTTTTACCACCTACCTAAGGTACACAAAGATTGCATAATCCTCGTGG
>JAODAL010081670.1:0-11827 GCA_025379985.1 Phyllomedusa bahiana | reverse complement strand
AGTTTTTGGCCACCTCCAGAATGTCATTGTGCCACTCCCCGGCCCTCATGCTGCTGTCCGTGACCTCCACTCTGGGGCCCAACTATGTTTTTGCCCCCTCCAGAAAGTAATTGTCCCACTGTCTGACCTCATGCTGCTGCTCCCGTGACCCCAAAACTTTTTCCCCATTTTTTCCCACTTTTTGGGCCCTTCCCTCCTGTTTTTGCCACCTCCAAAATGTCATTGTGCCACTGTCTGACCTCATGCTGCTGCCGAAACCTCCACACTGTGTCATTGTGCCACTCTTTTCCCCTTTACCCCTGTTTTTGTAAACCTCCAGAATGTCATTGTGCCTGTCTGACCTCATGTGTTGCTGTGGGTGCTGTCAAAACCCTTAACACTGTGTCTTTGTCCCCTTCTTGGCCTCCCCTTTTTTTGCCACCTCAAAATTGTCATTGTCCCACGGTTTGACCTCATGTGCTGCTGTGGCTGCGCCGAAAACCTAAAACGCGTGTCATTGTGCCCCTCTTGGGCCTACTCCGGTTTTTGCCCCCTCCAAAATGTCATTTTTGCCTGTCTAACCTCATGTGCTCCCCCGTGACCTCCACCCCTGTGTCATTGTCCCACTCTGTGGCTTTACCCCTGTTTTTCCCCCTCAAAAATGTCTTTGTGCCACTGTCTGACCTCATGTGCTGTTTCCCAAATGACCTCCCCCACTGTGTATTGTCCCCACTTTGTGGGCTATTTTGTTTTTGCCACCTCCGAATGTCATTTGCCCTGTCTGACCTCATGCTGCTGTGCCATGACCTCCACACTGTCATTGTGCCACTCTTTGGCCTACTCTTTTTTTTCCCACCTCCAAAATTGCCCATTGTTGCCACTTTTGACTCATGCTGCTCCCAAAAACCCCTACACACTTTTGTCATTGTGCCCTCTGTGGCCTACTACTTTTTTTTGCCCCCTCCAAAAAGGGTCTTTGTGCCATGTTTGACCTCATGCGCTCCCTGGGGGGGGGCGGGCCATAACCTACACACTGGGTCATTTTTGCCCCTCTGGGGCCTTACCCCTGTTTTTCCCACCTCCAGAATGTCATTGTGCCACTGTCAAACCTCATGCTTTGGGGGGGGCTGCCGTGAACTCCACCCTGTGTCATTGTGCCCTCTGGGGCCCCTATTTTCCCTGTTTTTCCCAAAACCTCCAAAATGTCATTGTCCCCACTGTCTGACCTCTTGCTGTTTGCTGCCGTGCCCTCCACACTGTGTCATTGTGCCACTCTTTGGCCTATTTCCTGTATTTGCCACCTCCAAATGTCATTTTCCCCACTGTCTGACCTCATCCCTTGTGCTGCCATGACCTCCACACTTTTCTTTTGGCCACTTTGTGGGTACTCCTGTTTTTGCCCCTCCAGATTGTCTTTGGGTGCCCTGTCGGGACCTCATGCTGCTGCCCCAAATGCCCTCCCCCACTGTGTCTTTTGGTGCCCCTCTGTGGCCCCTTTCCTGTTTTTGCCACCTCCAGAATTTTCTTGTGCCACTGTCTGACCTCATGTGTGTTTGCCGTGACCCCCAACTGTGTCATTGTCCCAACTCTGTGGCCTACCCCTGTTTTTTCCACCTCCAAAATTGTTATTGTGCCACTGTTTTAAATTCATGCTGCTGCTGTGGCTGCTGTCATAACCTACACACTGGGTCATTGTGCCCACTCTGTGGCCTACTCCTTTTTTTGGGCCCACCTCCAAAAACGGTCATTGTGCCACTTTTGGGACCTTCTTTGCTGCGCTGTGGCTGTCCCGAAACCCTTACACACTGGGGTCTTTGTGCCCCTCGGGGGCCCTACCCCTTTTTTTGGCCCACCTCCAGAATGCCCTTTTTTTCCCAACTGTCTGCCCTCATGTTTGCTGCCGTAACCTACACACTGTGTCTTTGTCCCCCTCTGGGGCCCTACTCCTGTTTTTCCCACCCCCAGAATGTCATTGTGCCATGTCTGCCCTTCATGTTTGCTGCGTGACCTCCACACTTGTCATTGTGCCACTCTGTGGCATACTCCTGTTTTTTCCACCCCCAGAATGTCTTTGTCCCACTGTCTGCCCTTTCATGCTGCTGTTTGCCATCCCTCCACACTGTGTCATTGTGCCACTTTGGGGCCCTTTCCCCTTTTTTGCCACCTCCGAATGTCATTGTGCACTGTCTAAACCTCATGTGCTGTGCCATGCCCTTTCCCCCACTGTGTCATTGGGGCCACTCTGGGGGCCTACTCTTTTTTTTTCCCCAACCCCCAGAATGTCATTGTGCCACTTTTCGGGACCTCATGCTGCGCCGAAACCCACCCCACTGGTCTTGGCCATTTTTGGGGCCTACTACTGTTTTTGCACCTCCAGAATGCATTGTGCCACTGTCTAAACCTCTTTGTGCTGCTGTGGCTGCTGCCATAACCTAAAACTGTGTCTTTGGGCCCCCTCTGGGGCCAAATCCCTTTTTTTGCCCATCCAGAATGTCATTTGCCCCTTTTGGGCCCTCAGGGCTGCTGCTGCCGTGACCCCCACCCTGTGTCATTGGGGCCCTCTGTGGCCTACCCCAGTTTTTCCCAACCTCCAAAATTTGTCTTTTGTGCCACTGTCTGCCCTCATGCTGCTGCCGTAACCAAACCCCCCTGTCATTGTGCTACTCTGTGGCCAAATCTTTTTTTGGGCCCACTTCCAGAAGGGTCATTGTCCCACTGTCTAAACCTCTTTGCTGCTGCCATAACTACACACTGTTTTCATTGTGCCACTCTGTGGCCTACTCCTTTTTTTTTGGCCCCCCTTCCGAATGTCATTGTGCCACTGTCGCCTCATGCTGCGGCCGAAACCCTACAAAATGTGTCATTGTGCCACTTTGGGGCCCCTACCCCTTTTTTTTGCCACCTCCAGAATGTCATTGTGCCATTTGTTTTACCTCATGCTGCTGTTTGTGGCTGCTGCCGAAAACCTACACATGTGTCATTGTGCCCCTCGGGGGCCTACCCCTTTTTTTTGCCACCTCCAAAAATGTCATTGTGCCACTGTCTGCCCTTTCTTTGCTGCTGCCGAAATTTACACATGTTTTCATTGTCCCCCCTCGGGGGGCCAAATCCTGTTTTTGCCACCTCCGAATGCATTTTTGCCACTGTCGGGACTCATGCTGCTGCCGTGACCTCCAAACCCCCCCCAATTTGGGGGGGTTTTTTTTGTCCCACTCTTTTGGCATTTCCTGATTTGCCCCCCCAAAAGGAATGTAAATTGTGCACTGTCTGACCCATGCTGTGCTGCCATGACCCCCAAACACTTTTGTCATTGGGGCCACTTTGTGGCCAAATCCTTTTTTTTGCCACCACCAGAATGTCTTTGTGCCACTTTTTCTGACCTCATGCTGCTGCTGCCATGACCCCACACTGTGTCATTGTGCCACTCTGTGGCCTACTCCTTTTTTTTTTCCCCCTCCAAAATGTATTGTCCCCACTGTCTGACTCATGCTGTTGCTGCCATGACCTCCACACTTCATTGTGCCACTCTGGGGCCCTACTTGTTTTTTCCCCCTCCAAAATTTGTCTTTTGTGCCACTGTCTGACCTCTGCTGCTGCCGTAACCTACCACTGTTTTCATTGTCCCCAATTGTGGCCTATACTGTTTTTCCCCCCTCCAGAATTTTCATTGTGCCACTGCCCTGACCTCATGCTGCTGCGTGGCTGCTCCCAAAACCCTACACACTGTGTCTTTTGTCCCCCTCTGGGGCCTACTCCTGTTTTTGCCCCCCTCCAGAATGTCATTGTGCCACTGTCTGCCCTCTTGCTGCTGCTGCCGTGCCTTTCCCACACTGTTAAATTGTCCCACTCTGTGGCCTACTCCTTTTTTGCCCCCCCGGGAAGGGTCATTGTGCCACTGTCTGCCCTCATGCTGCTGCGGCCGTGCCCTCCCCCACTGTGTCATTTTGCCATTTGGGGCCCTTTTTTCCTTCCTGTTTTTTGCCCCCTTTCCAAAATGTCATTTTGCCACTGTCGGGAACTCATGCTTTTTCCCGATGACCTCCACACGTCATTGTCCCCACTTTGGGGCCCTTACCCCTGTTTTTCCCCCCTCCAGATTTTCATTTTTGCCACTGTCTGCCCTCATGCTTGTGCCATGACCTCCACACTGTGCCCAAGGGGCCCCTCTGTGGCCTACCCCTTTTTTTTGCCACCCCCGAATGTCATTTTTCCCACTGTCTAAACCTCATGCTTTGCTGCCGTGACCCACACTGTGTCTTTGTCCCACTCGGGGCCCCTTTACTCCTTTTTTTTGCCACCTCCAGAATGTCATTGGCCACTGTTAAACCTATGCTGTTTGCTGTGTTTGTGTCAAAACCTACACCTGTTCATTGTGCCACTCTGGGGCCCTACTCTTTTTTTCCCACTCCAGAAGTCATTGTGCCACTGTCTGACCTCATGTGCTGCTGTGGTGCTCCCGAAAACCTACACCTGTGTCTTTGTCCCCCTTTTGGGGCCTATTTCCTGTTTTCCCACCTCCAAAAGGGATTGTGCCACTGTCGCCCTCATGCTGCTGCCGTAACCTACACACGGTTTTCATTGTCCCCCTTTGGGGGGCCTACCCCTGTTTTTGCCACCTCCAGAATGTCATTTTTCCCCACTGTCTGACCTCATGCTGCTGCCGGGGCCCTCCCCTGTGTTCATTGTGCCACTCTGTGGCTTTAAACCCCTGTATTCCCAAACTCCAGAAATGTCATTGTCCCCACTGTCTGACCTCATGTGCTGCGGCCATGCCCCTCCCATTTTGTTGTCATTGCCCCCTTTTTTTTTTCTTTTGGGGCCTACCCCTGTTTTTGCCCCCTCCGTTTGTCATTGTGCCACTGTTGACTTCATGCTGCTGCTGCCATGACCTCCCCCACTGTGTCATTGTCCCCCCCCAACTCTGGGGCCTACTCCTTTTTTTCCACCCCAGAATGTCATTGTCCCCACTGTCTGCCCTCTGCTGCTGCCGTAACCTACACACTTTTGTCTTTGCCCCCATTTCTGGGGCCCAAATACTTTTTTTGCCACCTCCAGAATGTATTGTGCCACTGTCTGACCTCATGCTGTGCTGTGGCTGCTCCCAAAAACCTAGACACTGTGTCATTTTTTTCCCCCTTGGGGGCCAATCCTTTTTTTGCCACTCCAAAAATTTTCATTGTCCCACTGTCTGAAATATGCTGCTGCTGTTTTTGCCCTCCACACTGTTTTTTTTGGGCCCACTCTGGGGCCTACTCCAGTTTTTGCCCCCTCCAAAATTTGTCATTGTGCCACTGTCGGGCCCCCTTGTGTTTGCCGAAACCCCAAACACACTGTCATTTGTGCTCCCTCTGGGGCTACTCCTTTTTTTTCCCAAATTCCAGAATGTCATTGTGCCACTGTCTGACCTCATGCTGCTGCCATAACCTACACATGTGTCATTGTGCCACTTGGGGCCCTTTACTCCTTTTTTTTGCCACCCCCAGTGTCTTTGTGCCATGTCTGACCTCTTCCCTGGGGCCGAAACCCTACACAATGTGTCATTGTGCCACCTGTGGCCTACTCCTTTTTTTCCCAAACCTCCGGGAATGTCATTGTGCCACTTTTCTAAACCTCGTGCTGTTCCCTCCTGCCATCCCCCCACTCTCTTTTCATTGTGCCACTCTGGGGCCCCTACTTTTTTTTGGGCCACCTCCAAATGTAATTTTTCCCTTTCTGTTGACCAAATTTGCTCCCGGCCATAACTACACACTGTGTCATTGTGCCACTCTTTTGGCCCTACTCCTGTTTTTGCCACCTCCGGGGAATGTAATTGTGCCACTGTCAAACCTTTCATGCGGGTGCTGTGG
Organism: Phyllomedusa bahiana; assembly: GCA_025379985.1. NCBI lineage: Eukaryota > Metazoa > Chordata > Amphibia > Anura > Hylidae > Phyllomedusa > Phyllomedusa bahiana. The sequence goes on along the minus strand of JAODAL010081670.1, from coordinate 6,002 downwards.
TTGTGTGAAAACCTTTACACATTTGTGTCATTGTGCCCTCTGGGGCCTATCCTGTTTTTGCCCCCCCCGAATGTCATTGTCCCACTGTCTGCCCTTTCTTTGCTTGCTGCTGCCATCACCTCCCACTCTGTTTTGTGCCACTCTGGGGCCAAACTCTGTTTTGCCACCTAAAAGAAGTCATTGTGCACTGCCGACCTCATGCTGCTGCGGGCCGTAACCTCCACACTGTGTCATTGGGGCCATTCTGTTCCCTTTACTCCTTTTTTTTCCCAAATTCCAGAATGTATTTTTGCCCACTGTCTGCCCTCTTGCTGCTGTTTGGGGCCCTGCTGCTGTGACCTAAACACTGTGTCATTATCCCACTCTGTGGCCTACCCCGGGTTTTTTCCACCTCCAGAATGTCATTGTGAAAATTTTCTTAACCCTCTGCTGCTTTTGTTGCTCCCGGGAAACCTTACACTGTTCATTTTTCCCACTCTGTGGCCTACTCCAGTTTTTGCCACCTCCAGAATGTCATTGTGCCCTGTTGCCTTTCATGCTGTGCTGAAACCTACACATGTGTCATTGGGGTTTTCTCTGTGGCCTACTCCTTTTTTTGCCCCCTTCCGGGAATGTCATTGTCCCACTGTTGCCCTCATGCGGCGGGCCCGGGTAACCTACAAAATGTTTTTCATTGTGCACTCTTTGGCCTACTCTGTTTTTCCCACCCCCAAAAAATGTCTTTTTGTTGCCGTCTGACCTATGCTGTTCCCTCCTCCCCGTCACCCCCATCTGTCATTGTGCCACTCTGTGGCCTTCTCCTTTTTTTGCCCCCTCCAAAATTGTCATTGTCCCACTTTGACCTCATGCTGTTTGCTCCCGAAAACCTACACACTGTGTCTTTTGTGCCACTCTTTTGGCCTACCCTGTTTTTGCCACCCCCCAAAATGTCTTTGTCCCACTTTTAAAACCTCTTGCTGCTCCCTGTTGCTGTCGAAACCCTTTACACACTGTTTTAATTTTTACCACTCTGGGGCCTATATTTTTTTGCGACCTTCAGAATGTCATTTTTGCCACTCCCTTTGACCTCATGCTGTGCTGCCTTTTGCCCTCCACACTGTGTCATTGTCCCCTTTGTTGCCTATTTCCTGTTTTTGCCCCCTCCAAAATTTTGTCATTGTGCCCTGTCTGACCTATGCTGCTGCTGTGGCTGTGCTGTGGCTACACCCCCCCCCCCTGTGTAAATTGTCCCAATCTGTGGCCTACTCCGGGTTTTTCCCACCCCAATAATGCATTGTGCCGCTGTCGGGACCTCATGCTGGGGCTGTGGCTGCTCCCGGGAACCTAACACTGTGTCATTGTGCCACTCTGGGGCCTATTTCCAGTTTTTGCCACCCCCAGAATGTCATTATCCCACTGTTTGACCTTTTGCTGCTGCTGTGGCTGCTCCCGTAACCTACACACTGTGTAAATTTGTGCCACTCTGGGGCCTATTTCCTGTTTTCCCACCTCCAGAATTTTCTTTTGGGGCCACTGTCTGACCGTGCTGTTGCCCTCCCCACCCAAACCTCCACTCTCTGTCTTTGTGCCACTCTGTGGCCTATACTGTTTTTGCCACCTCATTTTTGTCATTGTGCCACTGTCTGAACTAATGCTGCGGCCATAAAATACACACTGTGTCATTGGGGCCACTCTGGGGCCCCTACTCTTTTTTTTGCCACCTCCAAAATTGTCATTGTGCCACTGTTAACCTCTTTGCTGTTGCTGTGGCTGCTGTTTAACCTACACACTGTGTCATTGTGCCACTTGGGGCCTACCCCGGGTTTTTTGCCCCCTCCAGATGTCATTGTCCCAATTTTCGGGCCCCTCAGGGCTGCTGCTCCCTCCCCTCCAAAACCTGTTTTGGGGCCCACTCTGGGGCCCCTATTTACTTTTTTTGCCCCCTCAAGTTTGTATTGTGCCACTCCCTTGCCTCTTTGGCTGTGCTGCCGAAACCTCCACACTGTGTCATTGTCCCACTTGTTCCCTACTCCTGTTTTTGCCACATCCAGATGCATTTTGCCACTGTCTGCCCCTCATGCTGCGGGCTTTTGGGTGTGCTGTAAACCTCAAAAATGGGGTCTTTATCCCACTCTGTGGCCTACCCCGGTTTTTACCCCAAATGTCATTGTCCCACTGTCTGACCTCATGCTGCTGCTGTTGTTGCTGCCGTAACCTAACACTGTGTCTTTTGCCTCTGGGGCCAAATCCATTTTTTTCCACCTCCAAAAAGTCATTTTTTTTTTTGCCACTGTCGGGCCCTTTCATGCTGCGCTGTAACCTACCCCCACTGTGTCATTTTTCCCTTCTCTGGGGCCCTACTCCTGTTTTTCCCACCTCCGGGAATGTCATTGTGCCACTGTCTGACCTCATGCTGGGCCCGTAACCCCCAAATGTGTCATTGTGCCACTTTTTGGGCCTACTCCTGTTTTTGCCACCCCAAAAGGGTCATTGTGCCACTGTCTTTCCCTTCTTGCTTTTGCCCCTGCCGCACCCCCACTCTGTCTTTGTGCCACTCTGGGGCCCTTTACCCCTTTTTTTTTTTTTGGGCCACCTCCAGAATTTTTTCCCCCTTTTTTCCACTGTCGGGAACCTCTTGCTGCTGCTGCCGAAACCCTTTAACCAACTGTGTCATTGTGCCACTCTGGGGGCCTACCCTGTTTTTGCCACCTCCAAAAAGTCATTGTGCCACTGTCTAACCTCATGCGCTGCGGGGACTGCTGTCGAAAACCTACACACTGTGTCTTTGGAAACCCCCTTTTGGGGCCCTTTATACTGTTTTTGCGACTCAAGAATTTCATTGTGCCACTGCCTGACCTCATGCGCTGCTGCCGTGTCCTCCACACTGTCATTGTGCCACTCTTTTGCCTACTCCTGTTTTTGCCCCCTCAGAATGTCATTGTGCCACTGTCTGACCTCATGCTGCTGCTGTGGCTGCTGCTGTGACCTACACACTGTGTCAATGTGCCATCTGTGGCCTACTCCTGTTTTTGCCACCTCCATAATGTCATTGTGCCACTGTCTGACCTCATGCTGCGGCTGTCGCTGCTGCCGTAACCTACACACTGTGTCATTGTGCCACTCTGTGGCCTACTCCAGTTTTTGCCACCTCCAGAATGTCATTATGCCCCTGTCTGACCTCATGCTGCTGCTGAGGCTGCTGCCGTGACCTACACACTGTGTCAGTGTGCCAAACTCTGTGGCCTACTCCGTTTTTGCCACCTCCGGAATGTCATTGTGCCACTCTCTGACCTCATGCTGCTGTGGCTGCCGCCATCACCTCACTGATGTTGCCACCTGAGACGTCAGCTTGTTTTATTTCCAGCTGTCGCTGCCATGACTTTATTAGGCTACATTCCCCCTTCAGTTTTTTGGTTAGTTTTGCCCTCTTAAGTGCCCATGGAATTTTTTGGTGAAGCGATATAAGAGCGGCGGCAGTCATGTGCGTGTCATACTAAAACACAAAACTTGTTGAAGACCAAACCAAGCTCCCTCTGCATATTTAAACATGGCACAATGTTTTTACAGCCCCCTGCATGCTCTGTGCAGCCTGGAAATAGCTATTTTTTAACGCGATTCGTCCCGAAGTAATTCGGACCGAAACGAATTTTGTCAGGAAATTCGGCGAAGTGACCGAATCGAATTTTTGAGAAATTCGCCCATCTCTAGCTGTAGGTTGTACTGATGATCGTGCTCCCTAGTGGTCAAGTGCCCTAGGGGAACTCAAAGTCAAAGCGTAAAAAAAAAAAAAAAAATTTTTTAACCCCCCTTTTTTACCGCAAAAGATAGGGAAATTTTCTCAAAATTTGATTGGTCCTTCCCCCGAATTTCCCAAAATTATTTTCGGCCCAAATTACTTGGGGATAAATCGCTTAAAAAAAAAAGTTTTTTTCCCGGTGCACAGAGCCTGCGGGGTGCTGTAGAAGTTGTGCCATGTTTTTAATTGCAGAGGGGCTTGGTTTGGTCTTATAAAATGTTGTGTTTTAGTAGACACGCACATGCTGCCACGCTTTGAATCACTTCATAAAAAATTCCGGGGCACTTAAGGGGGAAAAAACTGACAAAAAAACTGAAGGGGGAAAATTGTAGCCTGTTAAGTCGGGGAGCAAAAGTGGAAAAAAAAAGCTGAAAGCCAGGTGGCAAATCTGTGAAGACTGTGGGGGGGTGGGGGGCGCCACAGAGTGGGGTCAGAGAGGGGCCAAAAAGATATTCTGCAGGGGGCAAAAAGGAGTAGGCCACAGAGGGGCACAATGAACAGTGTGGAGGCCACGGCGAGCAGCATGAGGTCAGGCGTGGCACAATGACTTTGGGGGTGGAAAATAGGTTAGGCCACAGAGTGGCAAAATCACAGTGTGGGGGCCCACGGCAGCGCAGCATGAGGTAGAGTGGCAAATGAAAAAATTTGGAGGGGAAAAAAAGGGTGCCACAGAGGGGCCAAATGAACAGTGTGGGGGTTTACGGCAGCGCCACAGCAGCAGCAGAGGTCAGACAGGGGCACAATGACATTTGGGGGTGGCAAAAAATTGGAGTAGGCCACAGAGTGGCAAATGACGGGGGGAGAGGAGCAGCAGCAGAATGAGGCAGAGAGTGGCACAATGACACAGTGTGGAGGTCACGGCATCAAAGAGCAGCAGCATGGGTCAGAGGTGGCACAATGACACGTGGGGAGTACGGCACCAGAAACGCAGCAGCAGCATGGGGTATGAGTGGCACAATGACGGGTGTGGAGGGGGGGGAATACCGTCCCTGTAAAGTGGTTTGGGTTTGGCAGATGGAGAAATGTAGCAGTTTTGGGGATGGGCAGGTGGCGGCATCAAAATAGTGGTGAGGAGGTAGTTTAAACCCCGACCATTTCTCACATTTTGGGTGAGGGTCATGGTGATGTAGTCTGATGCAAGGCATTGGTTTTGTGGAAATCCTGGCCCATCCCCGCCCCGATTCATTTGACAAAGGTCGTCGTTCCCCATTTTCCCTGGAAGCGGGGTTTCCCTTGGGTAACGATGGCCCCCCGCATGAACACCCCCCTCTGTGCCACATATGGCCGGGCAGGACAGCTTCTCCCTGCAAAAATCGGCAAATTGCAGCCCACACTCCCGTTTGGGCCCAGAGTCCAGGGATCTTTAAATGGGGGGGCAGAGTGTGTCCAAGTAGGCACCCCTGTTTGGGCAGGGGCGCTCCAGGTCCTGCTGTGCTGGCGATGCCCTCCTCACTCGGGGGGGGGAAGGAAACGTCATCAGTGTCCAGACTTAGGTTGCTGTGTGGAGCTGGTATGCTCCTCCCCCCCCTTCCCCAGCAGTCGCGGCATGTAATGAGCGCTGAAGAAAACCCCCCGGGCAGACCTGTCAGAGGAGGGCGATGCCGCACATAGGCAGCGGAAAAATGATACGGAGGGTTTCCTTGTATTTTTAATTTGTCCTCCCTTTGCAGTGGGAAAAAAAGGCTCCCATTTTGGCCGGGAGCGAGGGCAATAGGGTGGAGAGCCAGAAATATCCCTCTGCCCGGGTGCTGACTATTTGGTGTCATAGCCCGGAATACCCTGCTGGGGCCTTGCCAAAATGACTGGGGGCTCCCCACCCCCATTCCCCCTTTATGCCAGGTGCTTGGGGTCATCTGCCTCGTTTCTATCTCCTCTACCTCCCCGTGTCCCGATCCTCCTCTCTTTTCACTGGGTAGAAAATTCCCCCCTCATTTCACCAGACAAAGCTTTGCTCCAAAAGTCCTCCCCCTTCCCCCTCCTATTTCAGTCCACCCCGGATCTGTGGCCACGAGATGTAGTGCACGTCTCCCGCCATGCCCAGACAGATTTTTTTAGCATTGTTCCGGAATGAAGCGTGGAAAAGAGTTATTCATCCCCTGTCCTGGCAAATCGAATGGCCTCAACAAACGGGAGGTGTCACCATGAGTGCATTGGGTGACATCAAGTTAAAGGGGGGTACTCCCGTTGTCTGGATCATCAAAAAATCGTTAATGGGTAGTGTTGACGT
>JAODAL010081669.1:0-11828 GCA_025379985.1 Phyllomedusa bahiana | reverse complement strand
CGGTCCCTGAAAAGGACGATCTGGGGCATGCGTTTTGGTCGCCAGCACTGGAAGGAGCCCCTTTCCTCACCTCTACCTCCATGTGCAAACCCTCTTTGCTCGTTCCCCCCCCTCATTTCCTCCATGTTAGAAAAAAAAATTTTGAGAAGGTATGGAATTTTTTGGGAAAGTTCTTAATAAAAGACGGCAAATCACAGCTTTTTCTCAAATCCCTCTAATCAAAAAAAAATTGTGGATTAAAATTTAACTGAAAGGGTTTATCAAAAAATTTGGACTGGGAAAAAAGAAAAAAAAAACACGTATCTGTTAGTTTTGGGTTAATAAAGGTTTTTTTTGCCCCTTTAAAATTCACCTGTGGTAATATAGAATTGCTTTTTTAAGATTTACGTAGATGCTGCGCAATGAAATGTGGGTGTGCAAAAGTCAAAAAACAGTAATGTTAGGGTTTTGAAAAAAAAAAAAAGGTATTTTTTGCACCTTTCAATTCACCTGGGGTGAATATAAATTGCGTTTTAAGATTTACGTAGATGCTGCGTCAATGAAAAATGTGGTGTGCAAAAGTAAAAAAAACACGTAATGTTATGTTTTGATATAATAAACGGTTTTTTTTGCACCTTTAAATTTCACCTTGGTGAATATAGAATTGTTTTTTTAAGATTTACGTGATGCTGCGTCCAATAAAACAATGTGGGTGTAAAAGAAAAAAAAACACATAACTTTTATGTTTTGATAAATAAACGGTATTTTTTGTACCTTTAAATTCACCTGTGGTGATATAGAATTGCTTTTTTTAAGTTTTTGTAGTTGCTGCGTCAATGAAAAAATGCTGGGTGTGCAAAAGTCAAAAAAACGTAATGTTTGTTTTGATGTAAAAAAACGGTATTTTTTTGCACCTTTCAATTCCCCTTGGTGAATATGAATTGCTTTTTTTAAGATTTACGTAGATGCCGTCAATGAAAAATGCTGGGTGGAAAAAGTCAAAAAAACACAAAACTGTGATGTTTTCGTTGATACACGGAAATTTTTTGGAACAAAAACCCTGTGCTGACTACAAGATTTGGATTGAAATTTAATCAAGGTGGATAATCAACAGTCACAGTTGTAAGGGAAAAATTAAAAAGAAACCTATCTGAAATGTTATGAAAAAAGGGGGATTTTGCGCTAAAAAAGAGCCCTCAGTTACTAGAAATGATGTGTATCCAAAAAAAAGTTCAGGTCCCATATCCGGGAAAATATTTCAATAGCAAACTGTTAATAATAAAAAATTTTCCCACTCAATGTCTACACTAAGTTTTGGGTGAACTTTATCCAGTGTTCTTTATAATGAGTTGCTGTGTTTGCCCCCGGGCCCCCCCCCCCCGCTCCCCCCCGCCCCTGAATTTTCAGCGGTTGTGCTTTAAAAAATTTTAGCAATACAAAAATCTTCAAATCTTAAACTAACTAAAATTTGGGAAAGGTCCAGCTAAAAGTAGAGTTTCTCTGTGCAGAAATAAATAATTTCGCTGAGCTGTTTGGCCAAGGCAGAGCGCAGGTCCATTATAGACGCTGAAGACAAGAGGTGAAAAGGAAACGCTGTTCTATGTAAAAGAGGTCATGTGATTTTTCCAGCAACGCAACCATACCATCCCAGTTGACGTCGCCACAATCTCCATGCTTATTCTGTAATCTGATTTGTGGGCCCCCAAAAAAAAGGGAAACGCCCAAAAACCGATTTAATAATGTGCACAGATTTTAACCTTAATTATCGATGATCTGGAAATTTCGATCACCATAAAAACCTTTTCTTTCAACTTTGTCGAAAAAAAATCGCTCAACACTAGTAGGTTCCCCCCGAAAAAATTGCCCAGATCGTCATTCTCTCCGCTGGTTTCCCTTTTTCCCTTGGTGCTGGTGGGGGCCATCTTTCCCCCGTTTAGTTTCCCAGTGTAAGGGTTGGATGGGAGGACAGTAAACAGCAGGCCATAAACTGGATGTCTTGAGCTTGGGAGAATGGGCCTAGTGTTGAGCATTATTTTTTAATCGACAAATTTTTAAAAACGGCCGGTTTTTTGTTTCTCGGATTTTTCGTCACGCGATAATTTAGGGAAAATCTGCAATTTAAACATTAATATCGCCCATTTTTTAGCGCTTCCCGTCATTTTTGGGGGCCGCAAATCACTTAGAGATAAGCAGGGGGGAGCTGGGGGTCCGACGTCAAACGGGTTTGTATGGTTGCGATTGGGTGGAAAAAAAAACACATGACCCCCGTTTTTAAAAGACACCCTTCCTGTTCAGCCTCGTGTGGTAGGTATCATAAGGCAGGACTTGTGCTCGGTCTCTGGAAAAAATCAGCGAACCTGTTCACCAGACCTGTTTACACAGGGCGATATGCTTTTTCCCGTGAAATTTGAACTTAGGTAAATTAGAGACTTGCAGATTTTAGTTACTTGGGCTGAAAATTTTTTAAAAGGAGCATCTAGCGTTTTACGTGCGGAGGGGGGGGGGGGAGGGGGAAAAGGGGCCCGGGGGGCCCTGGGGGGCGAACACAGACAGACAGACAGGCTCTTTAAAGGAGAGTTATATGTGCACCCCCAGAATTTGTTTGGGACCCTGCATTGCAATGGGTTTTATTAACATTTTTTGGTGAATTTCTTTTATGTTGTGCTCCTGAACTTATATTGGATACAGATCTTTTTAGTAACTGCAGATTTATTTAATGGTGCAAAACTAATTTTTATTTCGTTACATTTCAATGGGTGTTTTTTTCATTTTGGCGCAGTCCGCTTTTTTTCATAGAGGCCCTTGCATTTAAATTTGAATACAGAAATTTTTGTTAACTGCCGGTGTATTTGATAGGTGCAAAAATCCCTTTTATTATCTGTATACATTTCAATAGGTGTTTTTTCCTTTGGGCCCGACCCCAGGATCCCTTGTTTAAAAGTCGCCCCGCCCGGGAGAAGGGCCCTTTTTAAAGGGGAACACAAAGGCAGGCCAGGCTTTTTTTAAGGAGATTAAATTTTAAAAACAGAATTTTTAGCCCCTGTGGGGTTTTATTAAAAAATTTTTTGTGAAAATATTTTTTTTATTTGGGCATCCTTTTTAACCCTTAAAAATTTGAATCCCCAAATTTTTTGTACGCGGGTGTATTTAATAGGTGAAAAAACTACTTTTATTATCCGTATACTTTAGATGGGTGTTTTTTTCATTTGGCGCAGGCCAGTTTTGTTTAGAGGCACCTTGCACTTAAATTTGAATACGCAATTTTGTAGTATGCGGTGTATTTGATAGGTGCAAAAAATACCTTTTATTACCCGGTATAATTTCAGATGGGGTTTTTTTTTCACTTTGGCGCACTCCGCTTTGTTATAAAAAGCACCTTGCATTTAAAAATTTGAAAAGAAATTTTTAGTATCCCGGTGTATTGATAGGTGAAAAAAACTTTTATTACCCGTATACATTTAAATAGGTGTTTTTTTCATTTTGCCGCGTCAGCTTTGTTCATAGAGGCCCTTGACTTAAATTTGGGTTACAGCAATTTTGTAGTCCCGGCGGTGTATTTGTAGGGCAAAACTAACTTTTATTTCCGATACATTTCAGATAGGTTTTTTTTTTTCACTTTGGCGCAGTCCGCTTTGTTCTAGAGGCCCCTTGATTTAAAATATGAATACAGCATTTTTAGTCACCCCGGTGTATTTGATGGTGCAAAACCCCTTTTTTTATGTTATACATTTCAGATGGGGTTTTTTTTTTCCTTTGGCGGGGCCAGCTTTGTTCTAGAGGCCCCTTTGCCTTAAATTTGAATACAGCAATTTTTAGTCCCCGCGGTGTATTTGTAGGTGAAAAATCCTTTTTATTACGTATACATTTCAGATAGGTTTTTTTTTTCACTTTGGCGCGGGGCCGCTTTTTTCTAGAGGCCCCTTGCACTTAAATTTTGAATAAAAAATTTTTTTAGTCACTCCGGTTTTGTTTTTTGATAGGTGCAAAAAAACTTTTTTTACCCGTTACTTTCGATGGGTGTTTTTTTCATTTTGGGGCGCAGTCCAGCTTTGTTCATAGGGCACCTTGCACTTAAATTTGAATAAAAAAAATTTTGTAGTACCCAGTGTATTTGAAGGTGCAAACTAACTTTTATTTCCGTTTTTAAATTTAGATAGGGTTTTTTTTATTTGGCGCACCAGCTTTGTTTAGAGGCACCTTGCACTTAAATATGAATAAGCAATTTTTAGTCAGCCGGTGTTTTTGATAGGTGAAAAAAACTCCATGTTATGTCGTTTACATTTCGATAGGGTTTTTTTCACTTTGGCGCAGTCCGCTTTGTTCCCTAGAGGCACCTGCACTTAAATTTGAATACAGAAATTTTTTGTAGTCCCGCAGGTGATTTGATGGGTGCAAAATCCACTTTTTATTACCCGTTACATTTCAGATAGGTGTTTTTTCATTTTGGCGAGGCCAGCTTTGTTCGTAGAGGCCCTTGCATTTAAAATTTGAAACAGCAATTTTGTAGCCCCCCCACTGCCGGTGTATTTGATAGGTGCAAAAAAATCCTTTTATTTCCGTATAATTTCAGATAGGTGTTTTTTTCCTTTGGGCGGCCCAAGCTTTGTTAAAAAAGGACCTTGCACTTAAATTTGAATAAAAAAAATTTTTTTAAAATCACTCCCGGTGTATTTGAAGGGTCATAACTCAACTTTTATTATCCGATACATTTGATAGGTGTTTTTTTACTTTGCCGCAGTCCAGCTTTGTTATAGAGGCACCTTGCACTTAAATTTGATACAGCAATTTTGTAGTCACCGAGGTGTATTTGATAGGTCCCAAAAACTCACTTTTTTTTCGTATACATTTCGAAAAGTGTTTTTTTCCTTTGGCGCAGCCCCAGCTTTTTTCTAGAGGCACCTTGCATTTAAAAATTTGAATCAGCTTTTTTGTAGTACCCCGGGTTTTGATAGGTAAAAAAACCACCTTTTTATAAATGTTTTTTTTAGGGGGGGTTTTTCAAATAGCCCTGCTGTTCGACAATTTTTTGTAGAAAAAATTTTCTAGCAACTTTCTCGTTTGTCATTGCTGCAAAAAAACACATTTTCATCCCTCTAACTTTGAATAGTTTTATTGGGGCCCTTGAATCTCAGTTTTGCGCAGGGTAGCGAAAATTTTTGTTATTTTGTTGAAAACTATCATTTCCCGTCCCAAAAGGGGAGTTGTAAAACCCCGGGATGAAGGAAGAACATGTTGATTTTGTCTTACGGTTCTTTCACCAGATCGCATTTTACAGGTATTCATAGAAACATTTCAGTTTCTAATTAGTTGGTGAGGAAATTAGAGGGGTTTGAGAATAGCTGTGATGTGCCGTTTTTAATAAGAGACTTTCCAAAAACTCTTCCCTACCTTTTCAAATTTTTATCTTTCTGAACATGGAGAGAAATGCAGGTGGGGAGGCATGGAGGTAGGGTAGAGAGAAGGGCCCCTTTTCCCGTGCTGGCCCCAAACGAAAGCCAGGGATCGTCGGTTTCAGGACCGTAGGTTGTCATCGCTGGGCCGGGCCTGTGAATTCGTAACGAACAGCGTGCCAATTGTTCTTCAGTGGTTAATGCAACCCGCTCCGCAGTCTTACCTCTTGTCCTGCAGTCCGGCCCCAAAATTTTCATCATTCAGCAGCATTGTTTCCAACTGAAACGAAGGCAGCCAAAAAGTCAATCGTGTACCCAAAATGTGGATAATCCATTTTCTGAAGACCTTTTGATGACAAAAAGCTGGTTGGGGTCGAAGGGATGTTAAAAGATAAAAAGGGCCCCCAAAGAGGTGATTTGGTCTGCTCTGCGCCCAGTTAAAGATGCCATCAGAGGAGGGGAAGGAAACAGGTCAATCGGCCAAAAAATCCCGGCCCGGGTGGGGAACGCTTGCAGGCCTCTTGCTTGTAGCCCCCGCTCCTGGTCAGAAATGTCAGGAAGGGCGAAGTCCCTGTGTTGTGTGTGTGATGAGAATTGCGGGTCCAACTGGCTTTTCCGCAGAATTTGCTTGCGGGCGCTTCATCACTGGACGAGGAGGAAAACAATGGGGGGTAGTGTCAATGGGGGTTTTTTCCCCCCTCAAAAAAGGGGAGAGGGTGGTCGCAGAATCCGCTGATATGTTCCGCCCGCCACGGTCAGCGGAAACCCGCTTTGTTATGCCCCCTTTAAAAACGTCCAGGACCTCTCAAGCCTGGGCCCTTTTTGAGCAAGCCCCTTTATTCACCAGGAGTTTATGCCGCCCTTTTCCGTTAACGCATCATAGAGGCAGAACAGGTTTTTTAACCACCCCCCAACTGTTAGTCACATGCAGCGAAGCATGAGTTTTAAAAAGGAGGCACCGAGGCCAAAAAGGCCACACCCATGCCGGGCTTCCCAACCATGTTACACCCCCCGTCTCCCCCCCTCCTCCTCCGCCCCCCCAACCCTTCCTAGCTGCCCATGTTTCAGAGTCATGATCAGGGGCCCGCCTCCCGCTCTCCATGTCGCCCGGTTCCCCCAGCCACCAGGACCCCCTCCTAAACCCCTTCTCCTTCGCCGTTTTTGCCTGCAGTCTACAGTGGCCAGTCTGCAGCCAACCTTTGTCTTCCAGGTTTGGGGCGAAGAAAAACTATAACCCAAACCATCCCAAACCAAAAAGCCTGAAAGTCGGCTTGCCAGGCTTTTGGCCTTGAAATTTTTGCCCTTTTCCCTTTTGGGGCACAGTGGCTTCCGCCACGTCATGGCCCTTGCCTGCCCCAATACCAGATGCCAAGAGGCATTTCTTTGCCAGAAAAGCCGTCCCCCCCTGGCCAGCCAAGTGTCATTAAAAAATTTTAGGCGTTTTTGCATTTGTCTGAAAAGTCCATCGACCACCGGCACATGGGCTAGTAAAACGGCCCAAAGGCGTTACTCTGTGACAGCTCATGGGTGAGCTGGTGGTGTCTTTTGGTGGGGGGACGGTGGCTCTCAGGCCGGCGCACGCTCTTCAAACGCAGGGATGGTGCAGGGTCTTTTTCCCCCAAAGGGCCCTCTGGTGGATAATGCCGAGAAACCCGGCCGGGTTGAAATTAATCGTTTGGAGACCTCCACACACAGGTCAGGAGTGTGGATGGTCTCCGAACGGACCGAGCGCTGGTGGGTGACAAGATTGTGCAAAACAAGGTGGTGTGCGATAATGGTCAAAATATCCTGGCCGCCCTTAAGATCGGTAGGATGGAGCACATGCCTTGCCTTGCACATGTAATGAACCTCGTCGTCCAGAAATTTCTAAAGCGCTACCCGGGTCTGGACTGCCTGCTGAGGAAGGCTCGAGGTCTGAGCTCGCACTTCCGCCGTTCGCACCCTGCTTCGTCCTGCCTGGCTGCGTTGCAGTGTCAGCTCGGCCTCCCCATCAACCGTCTCATTGTTGACGTGGCAACACACTGGAATTCCACCCTCCACATGCTCCAGCGATTGTGGCAGCAGAGCAATGCCATTACACAGTTCGAAGTGACACATGGCCTGACAAGCAGCGGTGCGGACCTCGGGGTGTTGAGCCACCGAGAGTGGAGGCAGGTGAAAGAGCTCTGCACCATCCTTGCCAGTTTTGAAGAAGCCACCAAAATGGTCAGTGCGGACAATGCCTTTGTCAGCATGACCACTGTAGTGATCTTAGTTCTGGAACAATCGTTGGACACTCTGAAACATCAGGTCCCACCAGCGACAGAGGAGGAGACGGTCACAGATGCGGACACGGAGCCTTTTTCTCCATCGAATCCACAAGGCCCGACAGTTTCACAATTTTATCGGTCTTCATTAGGCAGTGGTTCGGGGTCCAGGGCTAGTGCAAGGCAGCGTATCAGCTCTCAGGGTGCATCATCTGAGGCAAGTCAGAGCTGTGTTGAAGCTGTGCTGGAGGAAGCGGAGGAGGAGGAGGTATTCCTGGACACCGACGTTACCGACGTCCCTGCCTTGGAAAGAGGTTGGTGCGAATTTGAGGCGGAGGAGGAAGATGAGGAAGATGAGTTTGATAGTGCGCCTCGACCCAGTGGCTTGGGAAATCAAGGCTCCGTCTCTCACATGAGTGCTTGGATGCTCCATTTCCTCCAACATGATCCTCGCATTAAGGCCATCAAAATGAACAACAGTTACTGGGTGGCCACCCTCCTGGATCCCCGGTACAAAACAAAACTCAGCACTTTCCTTCCACCCACCCAAATAGAGAGTAAAATGCAGGAAATGGAGACCTTGCTGATTGATCAACTGGAGACATCTGTTGCGTCTGCTTCACGTTCTTCAAATATCACGGTGGAACAACGTTAGCGACGTGACAGCAGTAGAGTGCCAAGTAGCCGTAGCGGCAGCAGCAGGCAAGGTGGCAGAAGCCTAATGGGTGACATCTGGCAATCTTTATTCACCACCTCACCAACGCATGTAATGCAGTGCACACATACAACACACAGAGACCAGCTTAAGATCATGTTGCATGACTATCTGCGTCTCAACACCGATGTTTTTGTATGTGTTCCGGACCCAATTGACTTCTGGGTATCCAAAATGGATGAATGGCCCGAGCTCGCTTGCCACGCCATAGAGGTGTTGTCCTGCCCAGCAGCCAGCGTCATATCTGAGCGGACCTTCAGCACAGCTGGAGAAGTCATTACAGACAAACGCATCTGGCTATCCACAGATAATGTGGATCGTTGACTTTCATCAAGATGAATCAGGCATGGATCTCTGATGATGTTGTGGCCCCAATTGCCGAGGTCACCGATTAGTTGCCGGTCTACTTCACATTCCTCTTCAAACAGAAATGGTCCTCTTGAAAACTTTTTTTTTAAATGATAATTTCTTACTGCAATTTTTATTCTCAGTTCCCAAAAGTTCATTTTGCTGGTTTTGCTGTGAGGAGACTGTAAAAGACAGCAAGGTTTCATGACAAAACCGTATTCCATTTACTCACTTCATCTTTAGAATTTTTTGCATTGTCAATGGTTTTGGGGTCATGGTGCTGTGAGATACAGCTAGAATCATGGTCCTTTGGAACAGAAATGTGGCTTCTAAGTGGCATTTCTCCCTCACAATTTTTAACAGTGGCTGAGAAGTCATTTTTATAATTTTTTGGGGTCATGGTGCTGTGAGATACAGCTATAATCATGGTCCTTTGGAACAGAAATGTGGCTTTTAAGTGGCATTTCTCCCTCACAATTTTTAACAGTGGCTGAGAAGTCATTTTTATAATTTTTTGGGGTCATGTTTGCTTTGAAATGCAGCAATACTACAGGTCCTATTCTAATAAAATTTGATTTCTCCAACAGACATTTGTTTTTCCCACAATTGTCAAAATGGCTCAAGGGTCATGCTTTGAATTTTTGGGGGCATTTTGCTGTGACATGCAGCTATACTAAAGGTCCTATTATAAAAAAAAATTGTTTCTAACAGACATTTGTTCTTCACAATTGTCAAAAGTGGCTCAAGGGTCATGTTTTGAATTCTTGGGGGCATTTTGCTGTGAAATCCAGCTAGCTTACAGGTCCTATTGTAAAAAATGTGGTTTCTAACAGACATTTGTTCTTCACAGTTGTCAAGAGTGGCTCAAGGGTGATGGTGCTGTCAGAAACAGGAATAGGTAGCACACTGTTAATGGACACATATTGCAAAATGACTTGTTTTTGCAAGATCTTTAACATAGCTAGCAATTCCTGTAGTGAGACAACCCATTTAATACAATTAAAAAAAAAGAATTAAACTACTAAAAAAACTTGCATGTACAAAATAGCTGATACAAATATTCCTCTGAATTGTAAAAGGGAGGTACAAGGGAAAACTTGAATAGATGTAGGTTACCCAGGACAGGTAATAGCAATGTCCAGTGAAACTAAAATGGTGGTTGAAGGACTCCTTTTTTCCAGCACTTTTAATCTGGGGGTCATGCAGGTTTTGGGCTCATGCTGTGCCCAGGACAAGGATGGTCTATGTCCAGTGAAACTAAAATGGTGGTTGAAAGAACTCCTTTTTCCGGGACTTTTTAATTTGGGGGTCATGCAGGTTTGGGGCTCATGCTGTGGCCCAGGACAGGGATAAATCAATGTCCAGTGAAACTAAAATGGTGGTTGAAAGACTCCTTTTCCGGCACTTTTTAATCTGGGGGGTTTATGCAGGTTTGGGGCATGCTGTGGCCCAGGACATAGGAAAAGTCTATGTCCCCAAAGAAACTAAAATGGTGGTTTGAAAGACTCCTTTTTCCGGCACTTTTTAATCTGGGGAGCATGCAGGTTTGGGGCTCATTTCTGTGGGCCCAGGACAGGGTTAGTCAATGTCCAGTTTAAACAAAAAAGGTGGTTGAAAGACTCCTTTTTTCCCGGGACTTTTTAATCTGGGGTCATGCAGGTTTGGGGCTCATGCTGTGGCCCAGGACAAGGATAGTCTATGTCCAGAGAAACTAAAAAGCAGGTTGAAAGACTCCTATTTCCGGCACTATTTAATCAGGGGGTAATGCAGTTTTGGGGCTATGCTGGCCCCGGACAGGTATAGTCAATGTCCAGTTCAACTAAAATGGTGGTTCAAAGACTCCTTTTCCCAGCACTTCTGTGGGTCAGACAGGTTTAATGGTCATACTGCGGTACAGGACAGATATAGTTAATGTCCAGTGAAACTAAAATGGTGGTTCAAAGACTCCTTTTTCCGGCACTTTTTAATCTGGTGGTCATGCAGGTTTGGGGCTCATGCTGTGGCCCAGGTATAGTCTATATCCAGTGAAACTAAAATGGTGGTTGAAAGACTCCTTTTTCCGGCACTTTTTAATCTGGGGGTCATGCAGGTTTGGGGCTCATGCTGTGGCTCAGGACCGAAATAGTCTATGTCCAGTAAAACTAAAATGGTGGTTGAAAGTCTCCTTTTTCCGGCACTTTTTAAATCTGGGGTTCATACATGTTTGGGGCTCATGCTGTGGCCCAGGACAGGGACAGTCTATGTCCAGTTCAACTAAAATGATGGTTGAAAGACTCCTTTTTCCAGCACTTTTTAATCTGGGGTCATGTAGGTTTGGGGCTCATGCTGCGTTCCAGGACAGGGACATTCAATGTCCAGTGCAAGTAAAATGATGGTTCAAATAATACTGCCTTCTGGCAATTTTTAATTTGTGGGTCATGCAGGTTTAAGGGTCATGCTGTGGTACAAGACAGGGATAGTGAACTGCTGTGACTTTTTTAAGCTAATTGTGTTGCCTAAGATGTAGCACGTATCCAGTTTGCTGTTGTGGATGTTAATTCCAGCTTCTCCAGTCATGTTTGGGTGTAAGAATGAAGGTGTTGTTCCTCTCCCATAGACGTTAATGGTCATCGGCGATATTCTATTATCGACTATCGGAAATCGTCTTGATAATTGCCGATATCGACTATCGACCCGATGACTATAGTTGACGTAATCGCTCATCACTAGTGGTCACTCTTCTGACACCTTTGCAGTGCATTATGGCTCCAAGGGGTGAGGAATGTTCCAGGACCCATTCCGCATTTAGCTGGAGCTTGCCAAAGAAAGCGTTTTTCAAGACCTAAAGTTTACAATGTACACAGAACCTGGATAGCTCAGTCGGTAGAGCATCAGACTTTTAATCTGAGGGTCCAGGGTTCAAGTCCCTGTTCGGGCGCATGCTTTTTGATAAGGATTAAAAAAAGACAGGTCAAGGCACACACCAAGCAGAAATATCATTTAAACCTCATTGGTCTGCTATGTGCTAGCTCCATATGTGTCCTTCGTATGTGGCACGTGGTCAGCAGCACGTGGTAAGAGTCCTGCAAGTCACAAATTGAGTTCTTGGTGGATCACACTTGTTTAAAAGAATTGTAGAAAACAAGCATGCAAAATCCGGATCTCCAACAC
>JAODAL010081668.1:0-11828 GCA_025379985.1 Phyllomedusa bahiana | reverse complement strand
ACTTTTTTCTCTGTAAGAGAAGTCTTTTTTTACGGCAAGATTTTTTTCTGCTGTTCAGAGGACGTCTTTACGCCCGACTTTTTATCGCTGTTCATAGTGCTATAAGCACAGCCTTTATTCGACAGTTAGACTGTCCTTTACGCAGCCTTATTATTGAAAGTAGACTGTTTTCTAACCACACAGCCCTGAAATTATCGTCTAAGTGACTGTTCTTTTACGCCAGAACCTTTTTATCTGCTGTCAGTGGGACTGTCTCTTATCTGCACCAGACCTTATTATTGCTGTACTGTAGAACTGTCTCTATATTACAGACCTGTATTATTGTGTACAGTGACTGCTCATAATGCAAGAGACTGTATTATCTGTGTACAGTGGGATGTCTCTCTATTACCCAGGACTTGTATTATCTGCTGTCAGTAGACTGTCTCTATACTGCACAGCTGTATTATTGCTGTACAGTAGACTGTTCTTTTCCACCAGACCTGTGTCTGTTGAGAGTTCGATAAATTCAGATTGAGAAAGTCTATGTTACAGCATAATACGGTCCTGTGCGGTATAAGAGACAGTCTACTGTACAGCAGATAATACAGGTCTGTTGCAGTAAGAGGACAGTCTACTGTACAGCAGATAAAAACAGGTCTTTTTGTGCGGTATAGAGACAGTTATGTACAGGCAGATAATACAGGTCTGTGCAGTTTTTAAAAGGGGGGGGCAGTTAGTACTACTTAATTACGGGCTGGAGTAAAGAGACTGTCTATCAGGGTTAATAAAAGGTGGTGGGTATAGGAGACAGTCTACTGAACAGCAAGATAATACAGGTCTGTGCGGATAGAAGAGACAGTCTAACTGTTCAAGCAGATAATACGGGGGGTCTGTGCGGTATAGAGAGACAGTCTTACTGTAAGCGTTTAATACAGGTCTTGTAGCCTCTGGGTTGGTTTGGGAGAGACAGTCTACTGTAACAGCAGGATAATACAGGTCTGTGCGGTATAGAGAGAAGTCTACTTTTACAGCAGTTTAATACAGGTTGTGCCGGGTAGAGGGACAGTCTAACTTTTACGCAGATAATTAAGGCTGTGCAGTATAGAGGGACAGTCTTACTGTACAGCAGATAATAACAGGTCTGTGGGGGGTATAAGAGACAGTCTACTGTACAGCAGATAAAATACAGGTCTGTGCGGTTAATAGAGACAGTCTAACTGTACAGCAGGATAATTTACAGGTTGTGCAGGTAATAGAGACAGTTTACTGTACAGCAGATAATACAGGGTCTGTGCGGTATAAGAGGAAAAGTCTACTGTACGCAGATAATTTTACAGGTCTGTGCGGTTTAGGAGGAAAGTCTACTGTACAGCAGATAATACATGGTCTGTGGCGTATAGTAAAGGACAGTCTATGTTCCAGCAGATTAATACAGGTCTGTGGCCAGGTTAGAGACAGGTCTATGTAAGCAGATAATACAGGTCTGTGCGGTTATAGAGACAGTTCTACTGTACAGCAGTTAATTAACAGGTCCTGTGCGGTATAAGAGTACAGTCCTACTGTACAGCAGATAATACAGGTTCTGGGGCAGTTATAGAGACAGTTCTATGTTACAGCAGATATTACAGGTTTCTGTGCGGCTATAGAGGACAGTCTACTGTACACGCAGATAATACAGGTCTGTGCGGTATAGAGTAAAAGTCTACTGTACAGCAGATAATACAAGGTCTGTGCGTATATAGAGAGACAGTTACTGTACAGAGTAATTACGGGTTTCTGTGCGGTATTAGGGGAGACAGTCTACTGTACAGCAGATAATTACAGGTCTGTGCAGTTATAGAGGGGGACAGCCCTACTGTACAGCAGAAAATAAAAAGGTCTGTGCGGTATAGAGAGACAGCCCCAAATGTACAGAGATAATACAGGTTTGTTAATGGGGAACAGTCTACTGACAGCAGAAATACAGGTTTTGGGGGGGGGTTAAAAGAGAGCAGTCTTACTGTACAGCAGAAAAATCCCGGTCTTTTTCAGTAAAAAGAGACAGTCTCCCTGTAAAGCAGAAAATTTACAGGCCCTGTCGGTAAAAAAGGACCTTTTCAACGGGTCCAGCGGTTTAAAAAGGGCCCGTTTGCGGTATAGAGACATTCTACGAAAGGGCAGAAAAATACAGGGTCTGTGCAGTATAGAGTCCCAAGTCTACTGTACGCAGAAAATACAGGTCTGTGGGGTTTAAAAAGAAACAGCCCAACTTTTAACAGCAGATAATAAAAGGCCCCTGTGCAGATAGAGAAAGTTTTCTGAAACAGCAGAAAATTACAGGTCTGTGCGGTAAAAAGACAGCCCTTCCTGTACAGCAAAAATTTACAGGTTGTGGGGGATAGAAAACAGTCTACTGAAAAGGGCAGAAAAATTTAAGGGTTGGGGGGGGAATAAAAAAGACAGTTACTGTACAGCGATAAAAAGGGCTGTGCAGTTGGGAAAAACAGTCTACTTTACAGCAGATAATACGGTTTCCTGTGCGGTATAGAAAACGGACGGGTTCTTACTTTTAAACAGCAGAAAATTAATAAGGTCTGTGCAGTTTTAGAGAGAAAGCTACTTTTAACGCGAAAAATTACCGGGGTCTGTGGGGTTAAAAGAGACAGTTAAGTACAGCAGATAAACAGGTTTATGTCCCATGTATAGAGAAAATTCCACTTTTACAGAAAAATAATACAGGGCCCTGTGCGGTATAGGAGACAGTCTACTTTAAAACACAGATAATACAAGGTGTTTCGGGCGGTATAGGAAAAAGTAACTTACACAGATTTTTACAGGTTTTTGTGCGTATAGGGACTTTCTACTGTACAGCAGATAATTAAACAGGCCTGTGGGGTTTATAGAGAGACAGCCTACTGTAAAACCCGAAAAAAACGGGGTCTGTGCAGTTTTTAGAGCCCGTTTTCCTTTTCAGCAATATCCCCAAGGCCTGTGCGGTATAGAGGACATTCAAAACCTGTAACACCCAGATAAACGGGGCCCTTGCGGTTTTTAGAGGGGGCCCAGCCCTATGTACAGCAGATAAACAGGTCTGGGGGGGGGTTAAAGAGAGAAATCTACTTTACAGAAATTTTAATACAGGTCTGGGGCGGTTTTGGGAAAAAAACAGTCTAATGTACGGGCAGTTAATAAGGGTCTGTGGGGTTAGGGGACATTTCCAAATGTACAGCAGATAATAAAAGGTCTTTGCCGGTATAAAAACGGGCTACTGTACCAGAATAAACCCGGGTTTCTGGGGGTTTTTTGAGACGGGTCTACTTTTCCAGCAGATAATCCCGGTTGTGCGGGTAAAAAGGAGACAGTTTTCCCTGTACCGATAATCCCGGTCTGTGCGGTTAAAAGAGAAAGGTCTACCTTGCTACAGCAAAATAAACTTTCTGTGCGGTTTTGAGACATTTCTACTGTACGGGCAGTTTAAATTTACGGGGCCTGTGCTTTAATAGGCCCAGTCTACTGTACAGCAGATAAAAAGGTTTTTTTGTGCGTATAGAGACAGTCTACTGTACAGCAGATAATAAAGGTCTGTGCGGTATAGAGACGTTATTTGGGGTAAAGCAGATAATAAAGGTTTCTGTGCGGTATAAAACCCAGTTACGGGTAGAGAAACGTCTACTTGTACGGGCAGATAATACAGGTCTGTGCTGTTATAGAGGGGGACAGTCTACTGTACAGCAGTTTAATACAGGTTCTGTTGCGGTATTAGAGAGCAGCCCTTACTGTCCCAGCAGATAATACAGGTTCTGTCCCGGTATTGGAGACAGTTTTTACTTTTACAGCAGATTAATACAGGTCTGTGCAGTTGTATGAGGACAGTAAAACTGTACAGCAGATTATAAGGTCTTTGCGGTTTTAGGAGACAGTCTCACTGTTACAGCAGTTTAATACAGGTCTGTTGCTGGTTATAGAGGTAACAGTCTTTTCACCAGATAAATTACAGGTCTGTGCGGTTTTAGAGAGCCAGTTTTCTGTTCAGCAGTTTAATACAGGTCGGGTGGCAGTATAGAGAGCAGGTCTTTACTTGTTTACAGTCAGAAATACAGGTTGTGCAGATATAGAGACAGGTTCTACTGTACGAGATAATACAGGTCCTGTGCGGTATAGAGAACAGTTCTTACTGTACCGATATACAGGTCTGTCCGGTTAGAGTCAGTTCTTACTGTACAGCAGATATTTACAGGGCTGTGCAGGTTTTTAGAGAGACAGTCTACTGTACAAGCAGAAAATTTTACAGGTCTGTGCGTGTATAGAGAGACAGTCTACTGTACAGCAGATAATACAGGTCTGTGCGGGTTATAGAGACCAGTCTACTGTCCCAGCAGTTAAATCAGGTCTGTGCGTATAGAGAACAGTTAAGACAGTCCTATGTACCAGCAGAAAATACAGGTCTGTGGGTATGAGAGCAGTCTATGTACAGCAGATTTTACAGGTCTGTGCGTTATAGAGACACAGTTCTACTGTACAGCGGGAATAATACAGGTCTTGTGCGGTTTTAGAGCCCAGTCTACTGTAACAGAGATAATACAGGTCTGTGCGGTATAAGAGACCAGTCTACTGTACAGCAGATAATACATGCTGTGCTAGTATCGGAGAAGACAGTCTACTGTACAGCAGATAATACAGGTCTGTGCAGTATGCAGTACAGTCTACTCGATCAGCAGATAATACCAGGTCTGTGCGGTATAGAGACAGTCTACTGTACACAGATAATTTTACAGGTCTGTGCAGTATAGGGACAAGTCTACTGTACAGCAGATAATTATAGGTCTGTGCGGTATAGAGACAGTTCACTGTTAAAGAGTTTAATACAGGTCTGTGCAGGTTATAGGGGAACGTCTATTGAAAAGGGCAGTTAATAAGGTCTGTGCCGGGTTTAATGAGGACATTCTCTGTACAGCAATTAAAAACGGGTTGTGCGTATTGAGAATTTTTTAACTGTAACGCAGATAATTTTACATTTTTCTGTCCCTTTTTTAGAGGCATTTACTGTCAGCAGATTTAATACAGGTTTTGTGCAGTATTAGGGGGGGACAGTTTTTCTGTAACATTGAAAATTTTAAAGGTCTGGGCGGTTTAGGGGGGGGACGTCTATGTACAAAAAATTTTACAGGTCTGTGCGGTATAGAGACAGTCTTATGTCGCAGATAATACAGGTCTGTGCAGTATAGGGACAGTTCTGTACAGCAGAAAATACAGGTCTGTGGGTATAGGGCCCAGTCTACTTACGAATAAACGGGGTCTGTGCAGTATAGAGACTTTCTACTGTCAGCAGATAATTTCAGGTTGTGCTTTTATAGAAAAACAGTTACTGTACGCGATAATACAGGTTTCTGTGCAGTATAGGGGACTTTTTAAATGTCAGCAGTTAATACAGGTTGGGCATTATTGGGGGAAAAGGTCTACTGTCAGCAGTAATAAGGTTTGCCTATAAGGGACGTTACTGTACAGCAGAAAAAAAAGGCTGTGCGTTTTTTTGAGCAGTCTTGTAAAGCAGTAAACGGGGTCTGTGCAGTTTTAAGACATTTTCTACTGTACAGAGGTTTTAATACAGGTCTGGGCCGGTTTTAAGAGGGGGGGGGGTTTTTTCAAACAGAAAATACAGGTTTTTGTGCGGTATAGGACGGGTTATGATTTGCGATAATACATCTTGGCCCATTTTAGGAGAAGTTACTTTTTTTAAGAGATAATAAGGTTGTGCCGGTTTTAGAGAAAAAAGGGTTAACTGTCAGCAGTTAAAACCCGGGGTTCTTTTTGCAGATAAAAAGGACATTACTATGGTACAGCAGATAATCAGGTTTTGGCGTAAGAGAGACAGTCTACTTTTACAGCAGAAAAAAACAGGTCTGTGCGGTTAGAAAAACCCGTCTATTAAGTTTTAATAAAGGTCTGTCGTATAGGCAGTTTACTGTACAGAGAAAAAATTCAGGTTTTGTGCTTTTAGAGGCAGCTAACTGTACGCAGTAAACGGGGTCTTTTTGCGTATAGGGGGAACATTTTCACGTAAAAGCAGATAAATAAAGGTTTTGTCGTTTTTAAGGGGACGTCTACGACACCCAAATAATACGGTTGTGCAATTTTAGAAGGCCCGTCTACTGTAAGCAGATAAAAAGGTCTTGGGGGGCTTTCTAATTTTTCCCAAAGGCCAGTTTTTTTTTTGCTGTGTGGCTGCTCTAAAAGCAAACCTTTGTTTTTCTTTTTACATAGACTGTCTCTTAAATGCACAACCTGTAAAGCTGAAAACTGTCTTTTTCCCCCAAAGGTTTTTTTTTAGAATCGGTTTTCCCGAAACGTTTTTTAAAACTCTCTTCCAAAGCCCGTTTTCTTGTAAAAGAGATTTTTAAATACTTGAAAGGTTTTATTGGGGTAAAGGGGGGGCTGTTTTTACCGCACAAAAACCTTTTTTTATTGCTTTAAGTGACTGTTCTATAACCGCCCACGCCTGTTTATTTGCGGGGGGCTTTTCTTTTCCGCAACAGCCCGAAAATTATTGGTTCGTGCTTTCTTAAAACGAAGACCTGATTACGCTTTTTACAGTAACTGTCTCTATAGAAGCCCGTATTATTGGTACAGTAGATTTTAAAAAACCCCTGTTTTTTGGTACAGAGAGGGTCTTTTACGCAAGATTTTTTTCGGTTGTGGGTTTTTTTTGAAAGACCTGTTTATTGGAAAGTAATGTTTTCATCCAAAAACCCCTGTATTAGCGTACATTTTACTGTCCCCGGGAAACCGTTTTATTGCTGTTTAGAGGGCTTTTATTAGAAACCAGCCTGATTTTGCGTTAAAGGGGGACTGTTCTTTTTTTCCCACAGATTTTATTATTCGTTTTTAAGAGCGCTCTCTAACCCGCAAAACCCGTATTATCGCTGTAATAGATTTTCCTCATTACCGCCCCCCTTTTAAAAATCCTTTTTACAGTTGCTTTCTTATACCGACAAGAAGATTTTCTATACAGGCTGTTTTCCGCAAAGGGAAACCGTTTATCTTCTTTTCTTCCCTTTCTTATTGCCAATTTTTTTATTTTGTGTACAGTGACTGTCTCTATAGCAACAGACCTTTTTTTATCTGTTTTAAAAGTAGACTGTCTCTTAACGCCGGGGCTGTATTTCTGTGTTCAGGACTTTCTTTACGAAAAGACCTGTATTATCTGCTGAAAAGTTGGGACTGTTCTTTCCCCAACAGTCTGTATTTCTGCGTACATTTTGACTGTCCCCTAATGCACAACCTGTATTATCGCTTACGCTGACTGTCTTTTTACCGCACAAACTGTATTATCTGCTGTACAGGGGGACTGTCTCTTATCCCCCGACAGACCTGTATTATTGCTGTCCGGTAGACTGTTCTTCTGCACAGACTGTATTATTTGCTGTACGTGACTTTTTCTTTATCCGCCAAGCCCTGTTTTATTTTTTCCTGTTTTTTGGACTGTCTTCTTTTCTCACCAAGCCTGTATTTTCTGTTTAAAAGTAGACTGTTCTCTTTACCCCCCCCAACTGAACCTCTGTAAAGTAATTTTTCCCTTCCCCGGGCTTTTAAAAAACTGTCTCTATATGACAGACCTGTTTTATTGCTGTACCGTGATGTCTCTATACCGCCGGGCCCCTTATTTTCGCTGTACAGTAGATTTGCTCTCTAAAAACGAACAGACTGTATTATCTGCTGTACAGTAGATGCTCTATTACGAAACCCGGTATTATTGCTGTACAGTTAGCTGTCTCTATAACGACACCGTATTACAAAAACCCGTTTGTATTTTTTGAGCCCCTGTGCTCCTAACTGCACAGCCTGTTATTTTTCGTTTTACAGTAGACTTTCTCTATAAAGCACAACCTGTATTATTGCTTTTAAAGTAGAGCAGCTTTTATTTTTCAAAGCCCCCGTGTTTTTGCTGCTCTTCCAAAAGCACGACTGTTTTCTTTTTAATGACTGCCCAACCCCCGGGGACCTGTATTTCTGCTTTCAGTGCGTTTTCCCTTTTGACGGGGGACCTGTATAATGTTTTTCAGAGACGCTCTTTTTAGCACAGCCTGTATTATCTGCTTTACGTGGGGGACGTTCTTTTTATGCACAGCCCTGTTTATCTGTGTCAGTAGACGGGTTCTCTATACGCCACAGCCGGGTTTTATTCGGGTCAGTAGACTGTCTCTATCCCGCACAGCCTGTATTTTTGTGTACTTTAGGACTGTCTTATATCCCAAAGACCTGTTTATTGCTTTACAGTAAAATGTCTTATTTGCACAAGACTTTTATTACTGCCTGTACAGTAGACTGTTCTCTATACTCACAAAAAGTATTATTGCTGTAAGTAGGATACTGGTTTTTTTTCTCAATTAAAAATGCCAAGAAAAACCGTATTATCTGCTGACAGTAGACTGCCCTCTTTACCGCACAGCCCTGTATTTTCGGGTTTTCAGAGATTGTTCTCTTCCCAAGACCTGTATTACTGCTGTACATTTGCCCCTGTCTCTTACTGAAAGGGGCCTGTATTATCTGCTGTACGTAGACTGTCTTTTTATACCGCAAGACCGTTTTAAATTTTTTGCTTTTTAAGTAGACTGTTTTCCTTAGCAACAGCTGTTTTTCTGGTATGAAAACTGTGTCTTTACCGCACAAACCTGTATTATTTGCTGTCAGGACTGTTCTATATGCCAGCCTGTTTATCTGCTGTAAAAAGTGATGTTCTATAACCGCAAACCTGTATTTTTCTGGTGTACAGTGGGACTGTCTCTTACGACGGGCCCCCTTATTTTGCTGTAAAGTAGACTGTCTCTTATCAAAAGACCTGTATTTTTCTGCTGTACAGTAGAATGTTTTTCTATTTTGCACGACGGGATTATCTGCTGTAAAGTAGACTGTCTTTTTTCCGCACAGCTTGTTTTTTCTGCTGTACATTGTAAGTTCATACCGCACGGGGACCGTTTTTATCGCTGTAAGTGGGATGTTCTTGCCCCGCAAAACCTGTATTTTCTGGCTGTAAAGAAAAGGCTGTTCTATACTGCCAAAAGACCTGTATTATCTGCTTACATTTTGGGTCTTATACCGCACAGACCTGTTTATCTCTGTAAGTGGGGGGACTGTTCTTAACGCACAAAAACCTGTATTACTGTGTTCAGTAGACTGTCTCTATAAGCACACCCCTATTTTTTTTCTGCTGTACAGTGGGGGGGGGGGTTTGTTCTCTTTACCGACAAAACCCTGTATTTTTTCTGCGTACAGTGACTGTCTTTTATATGCAAGCCCTGTTTTTAATTGCTGTACAGTAGATGTTTCTTTTTCCCGCAAACCCCTGAACCTGTAATTTTTTGGGGCCTGAACGTACAGGGGGGGGGGACTGTCTTTTAAACCGAAGACCTGATTATCTGCTGTCAGTAGACGTCTCTTTAGCACGACCTTTTTTTTATTCTGTACGTAGACTGTCCTCTATACGCAAGACCTGTTTTATTGCTGTACTTTGGGACTGTTCTATACGACACTGTATTATTTGCTGTACTAGGACGCCCCTCTTTAGAAAAAAACCTTTATTACTGCTGTCGTGGACTGTCTCTATACGCACAGCCCTGTTTATCTTGTAAGTAGACTGTCCTTTTCTAACTGCAAGACCTGTATTATTGCTGTACAGTGACGTTTCTATCCCGCAAGACCTGTATTATCTGCTGTAAAAGTAGGGTCTCTTATACCGCACAGACCTGTTTATCTGCTTTCCCGTAGATGATCTCTTATGCCCAACAGACCTGTATTTTTTCTGTGTACAGTAGACTGTCTTTTTTTTAATACCCCCACAGGACCTGTATTTCTGCTGTACAGTAGAAACTGTCTCTACCCCCGCACAGACCTTATTATCGCTGTAAAATGATTTTTCTCTAAAACGCACAGACCCTGTTTTTTCTGCCTGAAACGTAGGTTGTCTTCTATACGCAACAGGCCCTGTATTTTTTCTGCTGTCCCGTGGGGACGTCTTTATCCCCGAACGACCGTTTTTTCTGCTTACGTAGGCCTGTATTATCTGTGTACAGTAGATTTTCTCTTTTTTCCCGGCACACCTGTATTATCTGTGAAACAGTGGGACGTCTCTATACCGAAAAGACCCTGTATTTATCTGACGTAGACTGCTCTTATACGCACAGACCTGTATTATCTTGTGTACAGTAGACGGTCTCTTACCGCACAGCCCGTATTATCGCTTTACAGTAGATGTCTCTTTTTCCCGACAGACCTGTTTTATCTGCCTTTTTCGTAGACTGTCTTTTAAAAATACGCACAGACCTGTTTTTTCTGCTGAAAGTAGACTGTCTTTTACTGCACAGCCTGTATTTTTTCTGTTAAAATTTGCTGTCTTTCTATCGCCAGTCCTGTATTTTCTGCTGTACAGTAGCTGTCTTTTAATACCCCCCAAAACCCCCCCGTATTATTGCTGTATGTAGAGTCTCTTATACGAAAACCCTGTTTTTATTGCTGTTAAAAAGTAGACTGTCTTCTATTGCACGACTGTTTATCTGCTGTTAAGTGACGGGCTCTAACCGCCCCAACCTGTATTTTTGTGTACGTAGACGTCTCTTTTTCCCCCGCAAGACCTGTTTTTATTCTGCTGTACAGTGATGTCTTTTTTACGACAGCCTGTTTTATTGTTTTTAGTAGACGTTTTACGCACGACCTGTTTATTTGCTTCACAGTGACTTGTCTCTTTTCCCCCCGCACGCCCTGTAATTTTATTGTGTACATTTAGAATGTCTCATAGCACGACCTGTTTTTAATCTGCTGTAAGTAAGACTGTCTCTTTTTTACCCCAAGACTGTATTTTTCCTTGTACAGTGACTGTTCTTTCCCCGAAAAGGCCTGTTTATCTCTGTTACAGTAAAACTGTTTTATACGCACAACTGTTTTTTGTGTCAGTAAGTTCTCTTACCGCACAGAAACCGTTTATTGGTCCCAAGTAGTTGTCTTTTTATACGCACGACCTGTATTTTTTCTGTTTGTACAGTAGCTTTTCCCCTTTACTGCAAGACCTGTATTATTGCTTTTAAGTTTGGACTGTCTCTCTATACGCCCCAGACCTGTATTATTGCTACAGTTGCGGTCTCTATCCCCGCACAGACCTTTTTTATTTGTGTACAGTAGACTGTTCTATACGCACAGCCCTGTATTATTGCTGCCCAGTAATGCTCTTTTACGGGCACGATGTATTATCTGCTGTACAGTAGACTGTTCTCTAACTGCACAGCCTGATTATTGCTGTAAGTAGACGTCCTATTATGCACAGACCTGTATTATCTGCTTCCAAGTAGGGGACTGTCTCTTTTTAACGGCACAGACCTGTATTACTGCTGTACAGTGGGGTGTTTCTATATACCCACGACCTGTATTATCTGCTGACCAGGGGGGAGTTCTCTATCCGCACAGACCTGTATTATCTGCTGTACAGTGACTGTCCTTTCTATCCCGACGCCTGTATTATTGTTTTCAGTAGATTTTCCCTCTATACCCCACAGCCCTGTATTATTGCTGTACAGTAAAATGTCTCTTTTTTCGCACGGGGACCTGTATTTTTCGCTGTAGGTGATTTTTTCTCTTTTACGCACAGACCTGTATTATTGCTGTTCAGTAGACTGTTCTCTATTTGACGCCGTATTATCTGCTGTACAGTAGACTGTTCTTTTCCCGACAGCCTTTGTTTTATTGCTGTACAGTAGACTTCTTATACTGCACAGCCCTGTTTATTGCTGCTTTCAGTAGACTGTCTCTATACGCCAGCCCCTGTATTTTTCTGCTGTACTTTAGATGTCTCTATACCCAACGACCTGTATTTCTGCTTTTTA
>JAODAL010081667.1:0-11829 GCA_025379985.1 Phyllomedusa bahiana | reverse complement strand
GTCCGGTGGGGGAAAGGATTTTCCCCAACATGATGCAGAAAACCCGGCTTGAAATTTTAGATGAACTGGCTGGCCAGGGCAGGGACGCTTTTTTCTGGCAAAGAAATGCCTGCTCGCATCGGTATTGGGGCAGGAAAGGGCCATGACGTGGTGGAACCCATCGTGTCCCTAGACAAAAAGGGGCAACATTTCCAAGGCCAAAAGCCTGGAATCCGAAAACAGGTTTTTTGGCTTTGGGATTTTTTGGATTAAAGTGTTTTCGCGCCCAAACCGGGAAACAGAAGGCTGGCTGCTAGACGGGCCCCTGGACGGCGAGCAGGTCGTCAAACTGCGGAAGGAAAGGGGGAGGAGGGGTCTCTGGTGGTGCGGAGGCTGACCCGACATGACCGAGAGACATGGGAGCGAGAACGCTTGGTGTGGAGAGGGGGAGGCGGAGACAAGGGTGTGACAGGGGGTTGGGGGCTCGCGTCGTCGGCCTTTGGGGCCCAAATTGTTGCCTCCTTTCAACCATGCTTCCTCATTGACTAGACATGTTGGTGGGGGTTTAAACCCTAAATTTTTTGCCTCTACTTTATGCTTTTAAGGGAAAAGGCGGCATATACATCGCGGGTGAATCGGGGCTTGCCAAAAAAGGCCCAGGCGTGAGGGGTCCTGGCCCTTTTTGGACGGCGATAAGCGAGGAGGGGTTTTTTTCCGCTGACCTTGATTTGGGCGGAATCATATCAGGGGTTTTTCTGTGACCCCCTCCCCTTTTTGAGGCGGACCCAAACTGACACTACCCCATCGTCTTCCCCCTCGTCCATGTGAAGCGCTCGCAAGAAAATTCTGCGGAAAAGCCCCACATGGATCCCAATGTCGTCACCCATCATCATCAACACGGGTACTTGGTCTTCCTGACTTTTCTGCTCCAGAAGCTGCGGGCTTCAAGCAAGGGGCACTGCAAGGCTTTGCTGACCGCCCGGGTTTTTTTGCCGTTTGACCGGTTTCCCTTTAAACCTCCCTGATGGCATCAAAACTGGGCGTCAAAGAAAAGACAAAATCATCCTTTTTTGGTTTTAATTTTTTAAAATCCTTCAGACCCCAACCGCATTTTGTCATCAAAGAGGTCTTCGAAAAGGTTTTACCCACAGTGGGGGTACATAGTTGACTTTTGGGGCTGCCTTCGCTTCATGTGGGACGATGAGTATGTTTGATACGACTTTGGGCCGTGACGGGAGGCTGGGGTAAAAACGCTGGATGCGGGTTGCTTAACCCATTTGAAAACAGATTGGCACGCTGCGTTACTGAATTCACAGGCCCGACCCACAAGACAGGCCGAGGGCCTGCAACTGACGATCCGCTGGCATGTTGTTTTCACCAGCACTGGAAGGACACCTTTTCTCATACCTCTTCCTCCATGTCCTAAAACCCCCCCTTTTGCTTTTGCTTACCACCTGAATTTCGCTCCCTGTTCAGAAAGTAAAAAATTTTAAAGGTAGGGGAAAAGTTTTAGAAAGTCTCTTTTTAAAAGACGGCAAATCACAGCTTTCTAAAACCCTCAAAACAAAAAAAAATTGCTGGATTTAAATTTAAGTGCTAGGTACCTCTATCAAAAAAGCTTGACTGACCAAAATGAAAAAAACACCCCTTCTGAAATGTAACGGGTAATAAAAGGGATTTTTTGGGACCTATCAATTCCCCTGTGGTTTTACTACAAAATTGCTGTATTCAAAATTTTAAAGCAAAGTGCTCTATCAACAAAATTGACTGACCCAAAAGTAAAAAAAAACCCGTCTGAAATGTATCGATAAAAAACAATTTTTGGCACCATCAATACACCTGTGGGGACTACAAAATTGCTGTATTCAAATTTTAACTGCAAAATAGCCCATCAACAAACTTGACTGACCCAAAAATAAAAAAACACCTGTCTGAAATGTTATACAGATAATAAACGGTAAATTTTTTGGCACCTATCAAACACCTGTAGTGACTACAAAATTTCTGTATTCAAATTTAACTGCAAAGTAGCTCTACACAAAGCTTTTTTGACCAAAATGAAAAAAAAAACCTTCGAAATGTATACGATAATAAACGGATTTTTGGGACCTACAATTCACCCGTGGGGACTACAAAATTGCTGTATTCAAATTTAACTGCAAAATAGCTCATCAACAAAGCTGACTGACCCCAAAATGAAAAAAACACCGTCCCCGAAATGTATAAGGGAAAAAAAAGGTATTTTTGGCACCTACAAAATTTACCTCTGGTGACTACAAAATTGCGGATTGAAATTTAAGTGCTAGGACCTCTATCAACAAGCTTGCTGAACAAAATGAAAAAACACCTGTCTGAAATGTGTACGGGAAAAAAAAGGTATTTTTTTGGCACCTATCAGTACACCTGTGTGACTACAGCAAGTGCTGGAATTCAAATTTAAACTGCAATTGGCTACTATCAACAAAGCTTGACTGTACCAAAAGTGAAAAAAACAACCGCAGTCTTAAATGTTATAACTCTGATAATAAACGGTATTTTTTGTTTGGCACCATCATTCACCAGCGGTGACAACAAAAATGCTGAGTCTTCAAATTTAACTGCAAAGTAGCTTCTATCACCAAAGCTTGACTGACCAAAAGTGAAATAAACACCTGTCTGCAATGTAATACGGATAATAAAAGGTATTTTTGGCACCTATACAGTACATCCTGTGGGATGACTACAAAAAAAGTTGCAGAGGATTCAAATTTAACTGCAAGGTGCTCTAATCGAAACAATGCTGGGTGCCTGCCGCCACAAGTGAAAAAAACACCCTGTCCCAGAAATGTAAACGATAATAAACGGTATTTTTGGCAACCTTATCAATTCCACCTGCGCTGTGCACAACAAAATTGCTTGTAAATTATCAAAATTAACTGCAAAGTGAGCACTATCAACAAAGGCCTTGACGAACCAATCAAGGAAAAAAAGACAACCTGTCTGAAATGTATCCAGGATAATAAAAAGGTATTCTCTTTTGGTGGCACCTATCATACACCTGTGGTGACTACAAAATTGCCTGGATTCAAATTTAACTGCTATATCAACAAAGCTGGACTGGGCAAAAAATTTGAAAAAGAACATCCTATCTGAAATGTATACTGAAATAAAAGTGGGAGTTTTGTTATAGCACCTAGATCAAATAGACCTGCAGTTACTAGAAAAGATCTGTATCCTAATATGATGGCAATGCCAATGTCTAACAAAGTTTTGTGCTGTACAATAACCATTATCCTTTATGTAGAGCTTGCTCCTGTGTACTTGCCGCCCCCCCCGCCCCCCCCCCCCCGCTCTCCCATCACTCTTACAAGCGGTAGATTTGCTCCCTGTTTAAAATTCACTTCCTAACTACCCTCTAAAAAGTCATGCATAACTTCTGCGATCAGTTGGGTCAAGCTTTCGCATCGAGCCTGTAAAAATGAAGGGTAAGTATTCCTCAATCTGTTAGAGGATAAATTTTGATTGGCAATTTATGCGTTGAGGATGGAATCCCACTAAAGTTATTAGCTCAGTTGGATCCGGTCAATTTCTAATAAAGCAGAATTTGTCGGAATCGGGTCACGGTTTCCTGAAATCTAGGTAAACAGTGACAAAAAAAAAACAAAATTAAAAATAATTATGATTTTAGCAAAATACTGGTAAAAAAGAAAAACAGAGCGGTAAATTAAAAACATATTAATTTTAAAAGGGCCAAATATTTTGCTTATTGAGGGACGCAATACAGGACCGTAGACTGGAGGCCAGCTTCATTAGCAAATAGTGATATACGCGAAAGCCAAATTGGAGGAGCTTTTAAATAAACTTATGGGGAAAATTTATTGCCACCGACAATTTAATAATATTCCTACATACTTGGAAACGCGAAGTAAATACATATTTCGACTACACAACAAAACCTAAAACCATGACGCAGAACAACAAAGAGTATTTCCTTACCTCTAGACCTAGAGTCTAAGGAAAAAAGGCTGGCAATAACTACAATTGCGAATACAAAAAGAGGGCCTTTAAAAAATAATAAGTCAGGGGTACATGGGCTCGGCATCGTGCCTCTCGTTTAGACGAAAATTACATCTCCAAACAGAACAGATACAACTTAATAAAATCTGTAAAAAAAGTAGGATAAGCCAAGTGGAATAGCACATACATGATCTCTAAACCCCAAAAATTCTTTAAACATATAAATTCCAAATAAGCCAAAGTAACCCTTAATAACCTGTGAATGATCCACGATGTGAAGACCCGTGGATCACACTCAAATAATTATCTCGTTAACTACAATAACCAAAGATCATGAGATAGCACAAAGGCCCATTCTTCTTCCACAGCATACACAATTTAGATAACTATCCACAACTCGATTACTCTAGTAATTGATGGGGAGAGTGGGTCCCAAGTGCAGATTCTAGTGGATGCCAGTAACTGTTAATCTACATCATAATTGGCTCTGTTGTAAAAAAAAAAAAAGTCAAAGCCAAGTTTAAATACAAAAGCAGACTGGAATGTGAACAAGCAACCAGACCGTCTGATGGACATTCACACCCTAAGAGTTTCATAAAGTGATGATTGCACGCTGAACCCAGTGCCATGCATGATTAATCCAGGTTCTCAATCTAGTGTGCCCACCCTTGCAATACACGTACCGATCGATGTCTACATTTATAATCGAAACTCGACACAGATTCACACTGTGGTAGATAACTTACCGTAGATTAATAAGTAGCCAGTGAGTAACTGTCGCAAGTGGCAAGAGTAGTGAGTATCCCATCTTCAAAAAATGAATTAAGTCCTTTGCCCAGGTTAATTATAGATCCAGTAAGTTTAACATCTGTGTGGGAAAAATGTTGAGAAGGGCTCATTAGGGACTATATACAGTAGTTATGTTTGAACAAACACAAATATTATTAGGATTGCCAGCAATGATTTACTAAGGACAGAAGCTGTCGAGACCAATCTGTAATTCTTATTTTATGAAGAAAGCTAGTAGAAGTCCTGGAATAGCGGCGGCAGCTGTGGATATGTGTTTTATTAGACTTATGCAAAGGCGTTTGACACTGTCCCGCATAAGCGTATTGTTTAGGTAAAACTAAATCCATTGGGTTTATGAGATAACAGTGTGTAATTGGATTAAAAACTGGCTGCTGGATCCGTTACTCGAGAGTGTGGTAAATGAGATCCTACTCTGCGATTGGTTCCCCGGTTTAGACAGGAGTGGAGGTGCCGCATGGCTCAGTATTGGGTCCGTCAACTATTTAAAATGTATCTATTATTTAACGATATAGTGGAAGGATCAATAGCCGGTTTCCGATTTTTGCAGATGACTACCAATCAATGTATGGTAGTGCAATCCTATGTGGAAGATGACGTCATAAATTGCAAGCTATACTGGACACACTGATTCTCGCTTGGAGACCATCCCACCCATCTGGCAAATTAGGTTGTTCATGTTATGAAAAATGTAAGGTTCTGCATCAGGAGGAAATAAAAATATACAGGCAATTCATAATGTCCAAGGGGGAAGAAAAAACTTGGAGAATCGCTTGTTTGATAAAGATCTGGGCGGTTTCAATGTAGATCATTAAACTACAGAACTAGCATGGCAATGTCAAGTCATCTTCTCATAAGGGCCAGTGAAAGCCATATGGCGTATTATTAAAAGAGGCAATGGACTCCGCGGGACAAAGGAATTTCATTACTACAGCTGTATCAAGAGCATGGGACGCGAACCTCAACATAATAATATCTGTAGTTCATCTTTATCCTGGGCCCCAGTTTATAGAAGAATGGTAAAAGAGCTAGAGAGAGTTACAACGACGCGCAAACCAATCTAATAATGGGAATGGAGCATCTAGTAATGAGGCAAGAGTTAGAAGAATTGACTTATGTTATAGTCTTGAAAAGACAGGCTTCGGGTGGACATTGATAAACATGTGGTATAACTATCATAAAAGGTCCTACAAAAAGTAAGGGGAATAAAAAATAATTTCAGGAGAAGCCCCCTCAAAAGACAAGGGACATTCCCCTTCGACTAGAGTGAAAAAAAGATATAATCTCCCAGGGGAGAAGAAGCTTTCTTCACTGTAAGAACTGAAAATCTTTTGGAAACGCCTGCCTGTAGTGTGCTGGTGTCACAGCAGAACTTTAGAGAGGGTTTTCAAAGAAGTCTTAGATACCCTACCTGGAACTAAATGAATATTAAACGTACGTACTAGGGTAAAAAATTCAGGATCCTGGGCCGGTGGCGAGGTGGGCTCTGGTCAGATATAGGGTCTCTACTTGGAGCATGTTGTTCTGCCTTGTGGTTGTACGGAGGCATGTAACCATTGTGTGAGAGCATGGTCTTTAAGTTCCTTGTCACTCTACCCTCACCCACATTATATTCCCCACCCTTGGTTGAAACTCGATGGACATGTGTCTTCTTTCATAACCTACTAACTATGTAACTATAACCTATGTAACAAGGTACTGAGGATCACAGCTAAAGTAGAGTCCTACTGCTATGAGACGCTGACACACAATGATTCATTAACAGGAAGGGCTGTTCTATGTAAACACGATGTCATGTGATTACTATCCAGCCAATCGCAACCATACAGCATCCCAGATCATGACTCGCGACACACATCTCACCCTGCTCTATTGCTGAGTAAAGCTGAATTGCTAGGCCCGCACAAACATGACATAAGAAGTGCGCCGAAATTATGGCGCGATTATTAATAGATTAGTGCACAGATTTTAACCTAAAATTATCGCGAGATCATTATCAAATACCGAGACCAACGAAAACATCTACCCCTTGTGCCGATATTCAACTTTGCGATCAATAATTGCTACAACACTATTGGTGACTCAAACAAAATTTTGACAGGTTTTGGCACAATTTGTCTCATTTTCACTGAGAGAGGGGTGTATTCAAACCGTTTTATTTCCAACGGTTTTAGCGGACAATGATAATGGCTGTATGTTGAAGTTATTCTAAAGATCACACCAAATTCTTATGCTGTTATTTAAACAAGCTGTACACTGACTACTTTACATTGCGTGTATCAAAGCTGTCAGAAGCTTCAGGGTTGTTTACAAAATGTAAGGGGGTGTTATTCACTTTTGTAAGATACTGTACTGCATAAAGATGGGTAGGACACATAAAGCAGTAAGATGGCAGCTATTAAAGCCTTCTTTAGACCTTCCTGACTGCCAATAATGACAAACCAGAGGTAGTGAACCAGTGACAACTCTACCATTTCCTCATACTCATTTTCAGATGAGCATACTACGCGCAATCGCCCATACGAGTTCTCTTAATGGTTATAAGACAGCAGGTATGATTGAAGGCAGGCTCTGCGGGTATCTCTAACAGCCGGCCACTTGCCCATATGGAAATCAAAGCTCAGCTAATAGAAGCCGCTCCATACTCCCTTAGGGCCACGAATGTATGAAAACTGTCTAGGTTTAAAAATTAAAATTCACTTTGTTGCCTATCCCATCGCAGCAACCATCAGGAAGCACCCCCTTTCATTCAATATCAATTGCTCTGCGGAAAAAATCAGAGGGGGGGCGTCTGAATTGCTTGCTATGCCAGCAAAAGTGGAATTTTAGACTTAGACAGTTTTCCATACCATGTAGCCCTTAGTTTCTGGAAAGATGTGACTAAAACATCATGGAGGTCTAGTTTGGTTTAAATATATATGGCAAAAGTAAATAATAACTTATGGCCAAATACAATTTGCGTTTCACTAACCTTTGCTTCTCCTTCTGCGAGTTAGGAGCAGATCTATCTCCTTCTTTTGCACACCAGCTTCACCTAGTTGTATATCGGCCACCACTTTTGTGCTCTTTACAGAGTGTATCGTGGTCGGGATGGGTGTATGCCATACCTATGTGTTCCCCTTATATTGAAAGAAGGTGACCTTGTTTTACATTACTTACCTGATCATCCATAAGCAACAGTTTTACAAACCTCCTGGTAACTCATTTCACGTACATAGTCGATCAGCTTGGAACATCAAGCAGAAAAAATGCCAATCACTGCTATAGACCCCACCCAAAACCTGATCAGAAAGTGTGGAGTCTGAAGCTGGCTGTGGATCTGGTTTACGTGGCAGCAATGGTGAGAAACCTATTTAATTTGGTACTATGACTAGAAAAGTCATATGGACAAGAGGTATCTATGAGACACAACACTGATGTTTTCAATGTGGAGTGTGCATCATGGTTGTTTACTTGCGGATAAATTTTTCCATGTCTTTACTTTTTTTTAACATGCAATGTACACATTGCCCTTGCATGCCTATTCCAATTCATGTTTCTTTTCTAAACTCCCCCATTTTAATATGTCAATCTACCCTTATGGTACAGATAAAATATATAAATGAAATATGGAAGAATAATACTGTGTACTCACTGCAGAAGCATACTTGTGGAGAATGAAGCTTTTTTGGAGTTTTTGATTCTTTCCTTCCAGTACCAACTTGCAAAAAAAAAAAAAGGCTTAACTTTTTAGACAGATAAGATAAAATGTCAGAAAAAACAACATCAATGAGTAAAAAGCTCCTGTAATTCAAAGTGGCAAATGCGGGGGGTTTTTCTGAGGTTTATTTAAAACCCCCTTTGGGCAGTTCAGAAGAAAAAACAAGATCCATTACCCACTAGGGAAGCTCACTGCATACTGACTTTAGCCTTATCTTATTTTTAGTTTCATTATTAGGAGTAAATGCCACTTTAGATGTTAGGATGTTAGATAATAACCAATTACCATGCTGTAGAGTGTGGATCTGTACTTCACACTCCATTCAGTATGATAGTGCAAGTACACTGAAAGAGCAGACAGTAATGACAAGAATCCAGATAGCAACAGAAATCAGTTAGTGGCAATTGGAGGCAGCAGGGAGCAGATTTTGTCAAAGAGAGGGAAGTAAAAAGGGTCCCAAACCCAAAGATATAGTAACATTGAAAAGGCCCAGTGAAAAGTACTGTAAGGAAGCCACGGAAAGGGTGTAACGGATCATGAGCAACATCAGTATAACAAAGAAAGGAAACCACGTGGACACAGAGAAACTCCCTTCCATCAGACATTTTGGCTGAAGACAGACTGTTGCGTTGGCTGTAAGCCCTGAAAAGACTTTTAAAGGGCATATTAACTGAGTAAGCACCTGTAAGCAATTTGCTAAAACAAATACAATAAAATTCTATAAGCCATTTGAGTTTATTTAAAGAAACAAGTGTGGAGATTTGACTTCTGCACATTCCAATCCTATACCAGACTGGGTAAATTCAGTATAAATCATTTTAGTCCCAAGAGATCTACCTAAACAAAAAAGCAAAACTACCACAGGACTATAAATATAAATATTGTATGATCCCAATCCTGATTAAATTACACTGATCTAAAATAAATACATACAACAGCTAAGGTCACCCAACTGAGGATACACAACAATCCAATAGACCTCTTAAATAGGTAAATTTGCAGACATGCAAATATGTAGTGTTCATCAATAACATAACAATATTGATGCTCAGAGCAAAAGAATAATACCACTAATATTAGCAATAACAAACAATAACCTATATTCTGTACCTGATCTGAAAAAATGAGGAACAGCAACAAAGTAAAAAGACCCACAGGTGTGAGGACATTGCTTTTCAATTGCTCCACAACCCCTAAAGCTATATCTACACAGCACCGGAATACCATAGGATTACCGCCCGGTAAAACGGTGCTGCATAGCAGCAATGAAAAACCCTTGCTGTAGTCTAGGCGCACAGTTTTTTAAAACAGCTGTGTTAAAATTCCAGCGAAAGTATGCAACTTTTTTGCATAATTACGCCAGAGTCCATGGTTTGCCATCGATTCCCGTACATTCAATTTGTTAGGGGCCCCATCGACAAAAGCCGACCATGGTTTTTTGCGCAAATCAGTGCCACAAAAAAAGGTCCTGCATAGGACAAAATGTTTGTCAGGGTTTTTGACGTATTTTGTCCTATGCTGTGTGCACTTAGCCTAAGATACCTTGTCTTAGCGGTAAGGTATTGGGAGCCTTTTTGACCTATTTTTGCACTACTTGTGTTGGTAAAGGCTGAGTACCCTATTTTCTGTCCCTACTGCCCAGCCTTAATATGAATACATTAAAAAAATTTTGTTTGGCAGGGGTCCAAAATTTTCTAGTAAAAAGGCCACATTGAAAAATTTGTACCTCTTTCCCAGGGTTCACAGAAAAAATATTAAAGGCTTCAACACTGGGACTTTTATGACATTTTAAATTTGAAAACCCCCAAAAGGTTAGGAATTTTTGGGTTTTCCAGTTAGTGACTGTCAAAGATCAAAAAGGATAGAGGTGCCTATTTTCTTTATAAAAATTTTCAGCCGAAAAAGACAGACGCCATCCATTTTCACCCTTTTTTGCTAAAGGTTGACCAGGGGAAGGCAAAAACCCCCATGGGTAAAGAAAATTGTCCTTGATTTAGAGAAAAAAATTCCTCCCGACTCCAATCTGGCAGTTTTGGGGATTCAGAATGACTGTTTAAAACTACAGAAACTAGAGAAACAAACACACATATATGGCCCCTCTCCAACCATCTTTTCCCTCTTTCTATACCATTCTTATGGTATATATTGTTGACATGCCATGATTGGTCAAAATAAATTCTCCAAAATAAAACTGAAACA
Organism: Phyllomedusa bahiana; assembly: GCA_025379985.1. Lineage (NCBI taxonomy): Eukaryota > Metazoa > Chordata > Amphibia > Anura > Hylidae > Phyllomedusa > Phyllomedusa bahiana. Next base: position 1,148 of record JAODAL010081667.1, on the reverse strand, counting down.
TTTTTTTATAGTTTTTCCTCTTTAAAGGTTGTTAAAAAATAGCACAAAAGGCCCTTAGTGTCAGCCACCCAGTCCCCCAAAACCGTGCCAGCCATTGTGCCCCCCATAGGCTAGGTCTACCACAAGGTTTAGGTGGCTTCTGCCCCAAAAAATCACGGCCCTTTCCCCGAGGTTTAGCAATGTCAAAATTCCGTCAATTTTGGACAGCTTTTTTGACTTTTGCTGGTAATCTAGGCATAACAATGCCATCCATCCAGGGCCATCATTGAATGCAGCTGTCAAAAATAAATATTACTTTTTGAAATTTTAAAGGATAGAGACAAAGCATGTTTGTGTCCTGCTTGCTAGGGCTTACATAGGGCACTGGGGGGCTCAGGCTTTTTTGTCCCCACACCTTTTTTTTTTTTTATCATAATAGTTTTTTCATAATAGGGTGGCAAACAGCCATTTTTTTGCTAGCTACTAGTTTATACTTATCCAGGTCGTTTCTTTATTTTTCATTATTTGTTCATTTTCATGGTGGGTTTTATTGGTGGAATATCAAATTTTGCTTTGTATATTTTAAAAATACACTATGTTTTTGAAAGAAAAAAACCACTTTCCCTTTGACAAGGGGATGGTAACACCCCAAATGTAAATGTATTATAAATTGCTGCAGTATTTGGAAATTTTGTGGAATGGGCAATTAAATAGGGGTTTTTGAAAAAAGAATTCAGAAATTGTTACTTCATGTCAATACAAGTATTAAACAAAATGGACATGTCAAAAAAATAGCATCCATACTTAAAGGGGGGTTTCTCGCTACAATGATTGGGTTTTAATTTAAGATCTTTAAAAAACAACAGCTTTGCAATATATGTTCATTACAAATGTCCACTTATTTTGAGCTAGCCCTGTTAGATTACTACATCAGCTTCTCAAATCTCTATGCAGCCGACCTGTTTATCCTTATCTTACTGGCTGTCAGGGGCTAATGACTCTCACCCCTTTTAAGACAGGTCGGAACAAGAGCCCCTCCGCACAGAATGTTCTGGAGGGGGGAGGAGGCTTGGGTCTGTGTCCCCTGCAGCCTGGATTAAACCCCGTTTTTGCCTGCTTCCCCCTGCTCTCTCACAGATAGATGTGACAGCAGTGACCCCCTGTCATTT
>JAODAL010081666.1:0-11829 GCA_025379985.1 Phyllomedusa bahiana | reverse complement strand
TTCAAATTTAAGTGCAAGGTCCCCAAATGAAAAAAGCTGGCTGCGCAAAGTGAAAAAACACCTATCTTAAATTTATACGGATAATAAAAGTTGAGTTTTGCACCTATCAAATACACCGGCGGTGACTACAAAATTGCTGTATTCAAATTTAAGTGCAAGGTGCCTCAATAAACAAAGCTGGACTGCGCCAAAGTGAAATGAACACCTATCTGAAATGTATACGGATAATAAAAGTTGAGTTTTGCACCTATCAAATACACCTGCAGTTACGAGACAAGATCTGTATCCTCATATAAGTTCAGGCTGCACAACATACAAGTAATATTTCAACAGAAGACTGTTAATAAATACCCTTTCCAATGCAGGGTCTAAAGAAAGTCTGGGCTGCACAATATCCACTCTCCTTTAAAGAGCCTGTCAGTCCTAAAATCTGCAAATCTCTAATCTACCTAAGTTCTAATGTTCACAGCTAAAAGCATAGCTGTCTGTGTGAACAAATAGAACAGTTTCGCTGAGCTGTTTTAACAGAGACCGAGCACACGTCCTACTCCTATGATACACAGACACACACTGAGGCAGAACAGGAAGGGCTGTTCTATGTAAAACCAGGTCATGTGATTTTTCCAGCCAATCGCAACCATACACATCCCAGTCATGACGTCGCACACCCAGCTCAACCTGCTCTATTCTGTAAGCTGATTTGCTGGCCGCCAAAATGACAGGAAGCGCTGAAAATGGCGCAATATTAATAGATTATGCACAGATTTTCACCTAAATTATCGCATGATCGAAAAAATCCGATCACCATAAAAACCGTGCCGATTTCAACTTTGTTGAGGCCTTCATAAATCAGCTGTAGTTATAATGAGAAAAAATTGCATACAGATCTACTCTATTTACTAATTATATGACTTCTAAAGGCAGTTGGTCACACTGGATGTGAATATAGATGCACGCCACACTTTTAAGTTTTTTACTTTTCAAAAATTTGGAAAAGCACATACAATTTTCTTTACACTTCACAAATACTTGCGACCTTGTTTTGCTCTAGCAGATAAAATAAAATACATTTAGGTTTGTGGCCATAACTTTTATGTTATGGGGGCTGGTGTGGGTGCCGTTGCCCGCGACCAGCCCCTTGCTGCCCGGGTCCCGGCGCCTGGTCACTTACCCGTCCACGCTCCTGTGCTTCTTGCTGCTGCCTGTCCCAGCCGCCGTGCGCGCACCTGCTGCTTAGGGCGCGCGCGACAACTGGTCTGGATTTAAAGGGCCAGCGCTCCGGTAATTTGTCTATTGCCTGCCGCTGGTGCTATATAAGGTACACGCCTCCTGCGCTCTCTGCCAGATTGTTGGTGTGTTAGTGAGTCTTGAGAATGTTTCGCTGAGCTGTTTTAACAGAGACCGAGCACACGTCCTACTCCTATGATACACAGACACACACTGAGGCAGAACAGGAAGGGCTGTTCTATGTAAAACCAGGTCATGTGATTTTTCCAGCCAATCGCAACCATACACATCCCAGTCATGACATCGCACACCCAGCTCACCCTGCTCTATTCTGTAAGCTGATTTGCTGGCCGCCAAAATGACAGGAAGCGCTGAAAATGGCGCGATATTAATAGATTATGCACAGATTTTCACCTAAATTATCGCGTGATCGAAAAAATCTGATCACCATAAAAACCGTGCCGATTTCAACTTTGTTGATAATAATCGCTCAACACTAGTGGTGTGTTCAGGGTGATGTGCAGTGTTGGCTTTCCTCCATACATAGCATTTGGGCCAAAAAGTTCAATTTAGGTTTCATCTGACCAGAGCATTTTCTTCCACATGAGTGCTGTGTCCCCTGCATAGCTTTTTGAAAACTGCGAATGAGACTTCTTATGCCTTGCTTTTTTCTTGTCACTTTTCTATAAAGGGCAGATTTGTGGTGGGCTCAACTAATAGTTGTGCTGTGGACATATTCTTTCACCTAAGCTGTAGATTTCTGCAGCTTCTCCAGTGACCTTGGGTCTCATAACTGCTTCTCTAATTAGTGCTCTTCTTGTCTGTGCTGACAGATTAGGTGGATGGCCATGTCTTGATAGGTTAGCAGTAGTGACATACTCCTTCCATTGACGAATTATGGCTTGAACAGTGTTTAAAGAGACGTTCAGAGCTTGGGCTATTGTTTAAAACCCTACAATACACTTTGTCAAAACTTTATCCCTGAGCTGTCTGGGGTGGTCCTTGGTTTTCATGATGCTGATTGTTCACTAATGTTCTCTAAAAAACCTCTGAGGCCTTCATAAATCAGCTGTAGTTATAATGAGAAAAAATTGCATACAGTTCTACTCTATTTACTAATTATATGACTTCTAAAGGCAGTTGGTCACACTGGATGTGAATATAGATGCATGCCACACTTTTAAGTTTTTTACTTTTCAAAAATTTGGAAAAGCACAGACAATTTTCTTTACACTTCTCAAATACTTGCGACCTTGTTTTGCTCTAGCAGATAAAATAAGATACATTTTGGTGTGTGGCCATAACTTTTATGGTATGGGGGCTGGTGTGGGTGCCGTTGCCCGCGACCAGCTCCTTGCTGCCCGGGTCCCGTCGCCTGGTCACTTACCCGTCCACGCTCCTGTGCTTCCTGCTTGTGCATGTCCTAGCCGCCCCGCGCGCGCCCGCTGCTTAGAGCGCGCGCGACAACTGGTCTGGATTTAAAGGGCCAGCGCTCCGGTAATTTGTCTATTGCCTGCCGCTGGTGCTATATAAGGTACACGCCTCCTGCGCTCTCTGCCAGATTGTTGGTGTGTTAGTGAGTCTTGAGAATGTTGGAGTTCTGTCTGATTACCCATGTACCAGTCCGTTCCGCTACGTTTCCTGACCTTGCCTGTTTGCCGCCTATCCTGACCGTCTGCCCGTTTCTGACCACGAACCTCTGCCGCCCGTCCTGACCTCCTGCCTGTCCCCGACTACGTCTCTGGATTACGATTCTGTACCACGCATTACCCCGGCCGCATCGCAAGCAAGTCACGTCAGGGGTAGCGACCTGGTAGCCTCACGCCGCAGCAAGTCCATCCCGCTTTGCGGCGGGCTCTGGTGAATACCGGGGGCTACTTAGACTCCGCTCCCTGGCGTGGCTTAACTATCATCGCTTGCAGTGGTCCAGCGAATCAACCAACCCGTTACATTTTAAAAATGAAGAACAGTTTAGGATTATGTATACTTTTGAAGCCCACTGTATAAGCCATGAAAGAATTGTATCTATCCAAAAATATTTAGAATATATTAACCCTTTAGCTATAGCTTAGCCATACAAAGAAAATAAATCAAGAAGAGAGAGAAAAGAAAGTCAGGAAAGTAAAAGAAGAAAACAAGATGAAAGCTAGATGATGCCACAGAAGACCGATGTCGCAATGGGTACCAACAAATTCAACAATTGGAAAAGGTACTCCCAAGAAGAATTCAGAAAGTTTTAATATATACCTTGTCAATAAGCCATTATCCTATTAATACAGAAAAGAATATAGGGATACTGTCAGTTTCAGGTAGGGCTAGTGTTACATTTCAAGGCTTTATTAAAGCAAACATTAGTGTACAGGAAATAAAAAGGGGAACCCTTGAAACTAATGCAAAGGAAAGTGGATCCTTGGAACAACAGAGGCAGATCTCCACACACCACGGTCAGGGACGTATGGTCTAGGCCAAGTAACAGGAATACTGTCCGTGAGATGGAAAGTCCAAAAGAGCAAGGCATAGGTGTCACAGATCAGAAGGCTGCAAATGACAGAAAGGCTTGGGCCACCATGGGACAGGAGGGACAGCACAGGAACACAAACTCTGCCAGGAGGAACAACATAGGAACACGAACTCCGCCAGGAGGGACAGCACAGGAACATGGACTCCGCCAGGAGGTACTGCACAGCAACACGGACTCCGCCAGGAAATACTGCACTGGAACACGGACTCCACCAGGAGGGATAGCACAGAAACACGACTACGAACGCAGGAACGTCACAGGAACACAAAGACAGGACTCAGAGGGCTTGAGGCAGTGCAGCAGGCCTTAGCCCAACAACACCAATACTCAGGCACAGACTGTTGTTAGGAGGTGCCTTTTATATGAGCCAGCAGGAGAGCAAGTGCTGCACCTGGCCCAGTCCAGTTGGAAGCGTTAAGCGCTGTTGCAGTGCTGAACCGCATTAGCAAATTCTCACCTCCAGGATCGAACACACAGTTGCATGCAGGCAGGAGGCAAAGGAATTTGCAGATCGTGACAGCTAGTTTTAGAGAAGTATGCTTTGCTCTTCATTTCCTAGATTTAATAATCAGAAGCATAATGTAAAAGCTGCTCATAAGATTTAGCTCTAAAATACTTTAAAGGGAATCTATCATCAATTTTTTTTTTTTTTATTGATGAAATATTGTGTGTTAATTTTTGTCAACATTTTTAGTATATTTTTTTCTTTCATTCAATTTGTGGTAAATATTAAAAAATGCATTATGTTTTTCAAAATTTCCCACTCTTAGCCACCAGAGGGAGCACATCCAAGTAAAAAAGAGTTTGTCTCATGTACAAAGAGGATGAAATACGTCTTGCTGTAAATGTGGGCTGTTCTGGTGTTGACCTCACATGCCTCCACCTCCCCTGTGTGCATAAGGAGGGGGAGGTGGATTGTAGACTCTCTAGAATCTCCATTTTGTTGGTTAATGAAGAAACCATACAGAGCTGCTGTGTATCCATAGCTAAAAAAGGAATAACCAGAGTGAAATTGTGATTACATTTAGAGTATGTTTACACGGCGTCTTTGACTCCATGTTACATACACTTTTGGATATGTGTTTGGGTCCGTCTGTCAGTCCCCAAACGGACCTAAGCACTTTATCTAATAAATAGAAGTGTGATTATACATTGCAGTTTATTAGAAACACGCATCGGCGTTCAGACGAGTGATCAGCAAGGAATGTATCACTGTGTCTTTCGGAACCGTTCCATGAAGTGACATATCAATTCTTGGTCCAAAAGACACAGCAGGAGCCCTATGTAAAACTATAGGGTGTGATCCTGCTGCAGCCCACACGGATCCAAACACTAAGCTGCATTTTGCATCTGAAAGACGTTGAATTTTTGGATGCACTTTTTGGACTCAACACAGATCCAAAAGCGGATCCAAAGACGGCGTGTGCACATACCCTTACTCTATTTCAATATGGATAAGCGGAAGGAACGCCACAGTATATGTCTGCATCCCTGCTCACAGGTATCCACAGGTGGCCAAGGTCCATAGACCGTAAGGCTATGTTCACGCGAATTATGGCTGGAATACGTCCCAGTCATTATGGTAATCCACAGTTCTGATAGAGAACTATGGATTACGTCTCTTCTCCCTGCTTGGCAAATCCGCCGCGGGGGGAGATAAATGACATATCATTTACTAGCGGCGTATACGCGCCGCTAGTAATGATAGTCTATGTGCCGGCGAAGTACCGGCCCCCCGCTCCCGCCCCAGCTCCCACCCCGCCCCTGTCCACACGGCGTAATTGCGGGGCGTAATTACGCCCTGCAAATAAGCCGTGGGAACATAGCCTAAGAACTAATATTCATCTAGTTCACATGTGAACATTAGGCTCTGTCTACCCTGCAGTGGACAAAATACCACCTAAAAACCAAATCCTAAAAACCTTCATAAAACTGAGTTTTTTTGTCCCCTGATGGTCAAGCTGTTGAAAAAAAAACGGCAATTTTATGGTGTGTTCTTTGCTTGTCTTCAAGTCTGGTTTTTAATGTCTGCATAAATCAAGCCATTGGGTGTGACTCCGCCCTACAAAAGGGAATGTCAGTGAACGGAGTTTAGCGTCAAAATCGTCAGCAAACGAAGTTTAGCGTCAAAATCGGCCGCGAACGGATTTTAGCAAAAAAAGGGGCGGGGCAAAAAGGTTTTTTCGTCAAAACGGCCGCAAGGTTGGCGGAAAATCCCCCCCCCCCCCCCCCCCCCCCCCCCCCCCCCCCCCGCCGCCCCAACGATTTAGCAATCAAAATCGGCCGCGAACGGTTTTTAGCGTCAAAATCGGCCGCACACGGAGTCTGGCGTCAAAATCCGCCGCCGCGAAATGCCGTCTGGCGTCAAAATCCGCCGCCGCGCAACGGAGTCTGGCGTCAAAATCAGCCACCGCGAACGGAGTCTGGCATCAAAATCTGCCGCCGTGAACGGAGTCTGGCGTCAAAATCCGCCGCCGCGAACAGAGTCTGGCGTCAAAATCCGCTGGCAAGAAACGGAGTCTGCCGTCAAAATCTGTAAAGAATCGAATTTCCAGCATCAGAAGCGAGAAAACTTTATTAACACCAAAATACATAAAGAAAAGGATTTTAGCGCCAAAATCCGTTTTAAAAAAGCATTTTTTTATGTCAGAAGCATGAGAACTAAAATTAGCAGACAAAATCTTGAATTGTGCAAAAACGTTAGCGACAAAAGCACAATCACTTTATGAGGAACGAGGACACGTCGGACACTTGTCTGCCTGTTCTCTGAGCAGACATTCAGTAGCTGCCCCTCTGGACTCCACAATCATGGTTCCCTGCTCCCTGCAGACAATAGAGCAGAGCTGAGCTCACAGCAGGGAGGGGCTGGGAGGACTCTCACTGAAGCTACAGTAATCAGATGGGAATCTCAAGTCTCTTACCTACAGTGTTTACTTTATGGCAGCTTCCTGTGTGTCATGCAATTCACACAGCAGAGGACTGTCTCTGAAGAGGGGCAGGTCTCACACACACATGAATCTGTATAACTTTCTTTATAGGCTCACAATGAAAATTACAGCAACTGAGAATAAAAAGATGATAGAAAACACACACATTACTGCAAAAAAAAAATTGCGACACAATCCCTTTAAAATTAAATTCATGACTTTAAAATGAAAGTTGCTATGACCTGATCAACCCAAAGAGCCCTACAATCACAAGAGTCATGTTTGCACTATCCTCATGTCAGATTTAATTCAACAATTATATAACATGGAATAACTGAGCAGCTAACTTCCATCTCTTACAAACTCATGATAGGATTTAAATACACACAGTACATTAGATGTAAAAGGTTTAATTGTTATATAAAGCACATTATTTCAGGACATGGCGGTCAGTATTTCATTGTGATATCTCACAAGACATACTCATGGCCCATAGGGCCCTCCTGGTCAGTGCCATGAGATGCAAGTTTGCTGAGTAATGTTATGTTAGGCTGATTCTGGTGGGGAGAGGAAGAGAGTGAAGCAATGGCAGGCTCTGGTCTCCGGCTAATCAGTGACTTTCTCGTGGCTCTTGGGGACGCCTGGACAGGGAAGCAGATTTCTCTCCATTTCCCTTCTCCACTCCTCATGGCTTTAGATGGTTAGTAGTTGCTAGATGGGTGCTGGACATCAAAGTTAGTATGGGAGATCTGGAGGTATTACCTAATTTGACAGCTGATGAGACCATGAATAGCAAGCGCTGGAACCTATATGTTACTAGTGGAGGTCCTGCAGAAGGAAACTGTATAAAGAGCTGTTCCAGTAATACTATATAAAGGTCCAATAAAGTCAGGATTAAGGAGGTGATTCCGTGCTGAATGAGTTGGATTAACATTTAAGACAGACCTACACAACTTGTCAGGATGAGGAACTAAAAACGCTAGTGATTTCTAATACTCGGCTGAAAACTCTTTGTTAGCAATGACTGCCTGAAGTCTTGAACTCATGGACATCACCAGACGCTGTGTTTCCTCCTTTTTAATGCTCTGCCAGGCTTTAACTGCATCAGTTTTCAGTTACTGTTTGTTTGTGTTCCTTTCTGTCTGAACAACGGACAACTCGGGAACATTAATGATCCACCCAGGAATGCCCCTGGACTGCCTTGGAACTTTCATTTTGGAGGGTGTGCAAATGTTTGGAGTCGGGTTTGTGAGCCCCTAGAAATCCTTTGATGGGCCATATGTTGTGCAGGCTTGATTTAAGACTGTATTGATATTCCTCATTACCTATCTGTGAATGTATCAGAATTGACACTGGCAGTTCATTAGCTAAGATAGCCCCCCTTCTTTAGCTTAGCTAGGTAATGTGTTTCAGTTCATCAATATTTCTGAGATGCCTTGTATGAACAGCTCTTAGGTAATGCCATAGCATCTTGATGGGTTTAAGCGCAAGTCTTTGGCTTGGCCATTTCAAATCACAAATATTTTATTTTTTAATCATTCTTTAGTTAATTTACTTCTGTGCTTTGAATCATTGTCTTGTTTGATCATAGAACATTTCTACAGCTTTTGGTCATGGACTGTTGCCCTAATTTTATCCAATAAAATGTTTTCTTACACCTTTAAATTCATTATTTCCTCATTAAGGAGGAAAAGACATCCAGACCCTCAGGCAGGATGGCAGCTCCAAGCCATAATAATTCTCCCACCATGCATCACAGTTAGGATAAGTTTATGGTGTTCTTTTTCCTCCAAATATAGTGTTGTGTATTTGTGCTAAAAAGTTGCACTTTTGCCTCATCTGTTCACAGAACATTTTCCAAATTAAGTTTCTACTTTATTGTGTTTCTAGCAGTGGATACATGAACAAATGGTTTTGCAGTTTATGAAATCTTCTGTAGGTGTTTTGCTGTCACCCTTGAGTACTTTCTCATGTCTTTCAGGATTGACACTGCGATCTTTGAATGATCTTAACAAGATACTCCTAAGAAGAGTAGCAAAAGTACTGAATTTGTGAAATATTTGTCTAACCATGACCTGATGTTCATTAACATCCTTAGCAATGGTTTTGTAGCCTTCCATAGCTTCATATATATGGACCTAACTGTATATACAATGGATAAAGAGCATTCAACAGAATTAATGGCTGTTGTATGCTAGTCCATTTTCAAGACTATATACTTAGCTTCAGAAATCGTCCATAATATCAGTAGAGTTCTGAATTCCAATAATGTTGCAGAGCAGTCAGCATATCCATTGCTGAACTAAACAGCAGTACGACGTTTTGAAAGACTCTGCTTCCTTCCTTGATCGAGTAGTGTCTTCCGAAACATCCTACTGCTGTTTGGTTCAGCAATGGATACGCTAACTGCTCTGCACCATTATTGGAATTCAGGACTTTACTGATAGTAGGACATTTCGGAAGATGCTACTCAATTGAGGATGGAAGGAGCGTCTTTCAAAACGTCGTACTGCTGTTTAGTTCAGCAATGGATATGCTGACTGCTCTGCACCATTAATGGAATTCAGGACTTTACTGATATTACAGACAATTATTGAAGCTAAATAATATATGAACCCTAAGGGTATGTTCACACGACGTGTTTGCTCTGTGTGAACATATGCTTTTAGATGCGTGTTTGGTTCCGTTTAGACTCAGCAGGAGCCCTATAATAAAGTATAGGGTGCAATCCTGCTGCATCCAACATGGATCCAAACATGCAGCTTTTTTGGATGCAATCTTCGGGTCCAACAAAAATGCAGTGTGAACATACCCTAAGTATCTATGTATATATGAAAGACTTTCTACTTTAAATATTGGATACATCTTATTTTACATAAATGCACTTGTATTGAATAGGGTATGTCTGGTGGTTAATTACCGTTATTGAGAAAAATGCCAGTCAGTTTAACACTTTCAATGTCACTACCTTAATTAAACTACCTTTTGCCAATTTGCTCATAGAGAATTCATTAACACATAAGACTAACTTAGTTTTCTCCCTAGACTGTGGGACAGATGGGCTGAAATATTGCCATTTCTGGTCCCAGAAAATCAAATAGGACTTGTACAGAACAGAACAATTTTTTAATTTATGAGGTCCTGGCAGTAATAGACAGGTAAGGGGGAAAAAAAAAGATGGAGGAGGTGGCTATATTCATGGTAGGTAATAACTAGTGTTGAGCGATTATTATCTACCAAGTTGAAATCAGCACGGTTTTTATGTTGATCGGATTTTTTAGATCACGCGATAATTTAGGTTAAAATCTGTGCATCATCTATTAATATGCACCATTTTCGGCATTCCTGTCATTTTGGCGGGCCGCAAATTCAGCTTAGAGAATAGAGCTAGGGTGATGCTGTTGTGTGCGGACGTCATGACTGGGATGTGTATGGTGTGATTGGCTGGAAAAATCAATGGACATTGTTTTACAGAACAGCCCTTCCTGTTTCATGATCAGGTGTGTCAGTACTCAAAGGAGTAGGTCGGTGCGCTCTGCCTCTGTGCAAAAACAGCTCAGCGAAATTGTTCTATTTGTTCACAGAGGACAGCTTACTTTTGCTGTCGAAACTTAGAACTAGGAGATCAGAGATTTGCAGATTTTAGGTTTTTACCTGAAAATTTTAAAAGCATTTTGTTGTCCCAGGGGGTGGGGGGGGCCCCAAAAAACCTTTTAAAAAAATTTTACCCCGTTTTTTAAATTTCAAAAATAGCTTTTTTTTAAAACTTTTTTTTTGAAAATTTTGGTTTGGCACCTGATTAATTGGATACAACTTTTTTGAACGGGTTATTGTTAGGTGCAAAAATCCTTTTATTTCCGATACATTTAATAGGTGTTTTTTTTCATTTTGGCATCAAGCTTTGTTGTAAGGTCCTTTGCATTAATTTGAATCCAGAAATTTTTGTAGTCACCACAGGTTTTTTGTAGGTTGCCAAAAATACCTTTATTACCCGGTAAACATTTCAGATAGTTTTTTTTTTTATTTTTGGCAGCGCTTTGTTTTTTGAGGTCCCTTGCATTAAAATTTTTGCCCCAGCAATTTTGTAGTCCCCAAGGTGTTTTGATAGGTCCAAAAAATACTTTTTTATCCGTATAAAAATTTCAGTAGTTTTTTTTTCATTTTTTGGGCGGAAAGCTTTGTTTGGGGACTTGCAGTTAAAATTTGATCCAGCAATTTGTAGTACCAAGGTGTATTGATAGGTGCCCAAAAATCCCTTTTTTTATCGTAACATTTCGATACTTTTTTTTTTCATTTTGGCGTCAAGCTTTTTGATAGAGGTACCTTGCATTAATTTGAATCGAAATTTTGTAGTCCCCAAAGGGTGATTAAGGGCCAAAAATACCTTTTTTACCCTTTACTTTAATTGGGGTTTTTTTTACTTTGGCGCAAGTTTGTATAGGGGCCCTTGCATTAAATTTGACCCAGCAATTTTGTAGCACCCGGGATTGTGGGTGCAAAATATTTTTTATTACCCTTTAAAATTTCATTTTTGGTTTTTTTTTTTTTTTGGGCGCAAGCTTTGTTATAAAACCCTTGCTTTTTAAATTTTGAATCCGCTTTTGTAGTCCCCAAGGTGATTTGGGTGCCAAAAATCCCTTTTATTATCCTATAATTTCAGATGGTTTTTTTTCATTTTCGCAAGCTTTGTTGAAGGGACTTGATTAAATTTGAACCAATTTTGTTTTGATTGAGGGTTTGAGAATAGCTGTGTTTCCCGTTCTTTTAATAAGAGTTTCCCAAAAAATTTCCATTCCCTTCTAAATTTTTAACTTTCTGAACAGGGCGAAATTAGGGGTGGTAAGGGCAAAGGGGGGGGGTTGGAATGGAGTAGAGGTACAGAAAGGTGTCTTCCATGGGGAAAAACCCCTTGCCAGGGATTTTCGTTGCGGGCCCGTCGGGGCCCGTCATCTGGGTCAGGGCCTGTGAATCCAGTAACGAACAGGTCGCCAATTGTTTTTTCAGGGCTTAATGCAACCGCATCCGAGTTTACCTCCTTCCCCCCCGTCACCCACAAAGTGTCATCAGCTAAATTTTAGCCCCCCCCGCCCCAAACATAAAGCGAAGGCCCCCCAAAAAGTAATCGTGCCCCCCCACTGTGGATAATCCATTTTC
>JAODAL010081665.1:0-11830 GCA_025379985.1 Phyllomedusa bahiana | reverse complement strand
TATATATATATTAAGGAGGAGTAACGTGCAGGGGGAGAGAGTAACTGGTGCAGAGGACAGAGTAACTGGTGCAGGGGACAGAGTAACTGGTGCAGGGGAGAGAGTAACTGGTGCAGGGGAGAGAGTAACTGGTGCAGGGGAGAGAGTAACTGGTGCAGGGGGAGAGAGTAACTGGTGCAGGGGAGAGAGTAACTGGTGCAGGGAGAGAGAGCAACTGGTGCCGACGGAGAGGAACTGGTGCAGGGGGAGAGAGTAACTGGTGCAGGAGGAGAGGAACTGGTGCAGGGGGGAGAGAGTAACTGGTGCAGGAGGAGAGTAACTGGTGCAGGAGGAGTGGAACTGGTGCAGGGGGAGAGAGTAACTGGTGCAGGGGAGAGAGTAACTGGTGCAGGGGGAGAGAGGAACTGGTGCAGGAGGAGAGAGTAACTGGTGCAGGGGGAGAGAGGAACTGGTGCAGGAGGAGAGGAACTGGTACAGGGGGAGAGAGTAACTGGTACAGGGGGAGAGAGTAACTGGTGCAGGGGGGAGAGAGGAACTGGTGCAGAGGGGAGAGAGGAACTGGTGCAGGGGGAGAAAGGACAAGGCACAGTCGGAGAGGAATTAGTGTGGGGGGAGCGATTTTTGGGGGAGCGAGGGGGTGCCATTGGCTGTACTTGCCTAGGGCACCAAAATGCCTTGCCCTGGTCAGATGCTTCTCCTTTTGGTTAGATCTGTTGACATTTATCTTATGTGCATGGGCAACATAAACTCTACAATGAATGTCAGTCACTGCACTGGCTGCCTATTCAGTACAGAATACAACAAACTCATCACTCTCACACATAAGGCTCTCCACAGTGCTGCACCCCCATACATCTCCTCCCTTATCTCTGTCTACCACCCTACCCATTCTCTCCGCTCTGCTACTGATCTAAGACTACACACCTCACTCATCCGAACCTCCCATGCCCGTCTCCAAGATTTTTCACGTATTGCACCAGTTCTCTGGAACATGTTACCCCATGTGATCAGGCACACTCACAACCCTCACAGTTTTAAGTGCGCTCTGAAAACTCATCTTCTTAGACAAGCCTATCAAGATCCCTAATTGTCAACCCCCCAAATTCTGTCACAGATTCGTCACTTCCTGCACTTTGGCACCCACAGGCACTTATCTGTATATAGATGTATGGTTGGGATGGCAGGTTCATCCACTTTTTTATGTATACTACCCCATATTTATGTAACATGGCTGGTCCATTGTAAACCAAGCACTTGTAACCTTTTGTTTCACCCATACACCATAATAGATTGTAAGCTCTTGCGAGCAGGGCCCTCACACCGCGTGTCTCATTTGTCAGTAGCTTTTTTATAATGTAATGTCTGGTTTGTCTGTGCTTATTCCCTCTATATTGTAAAGTGCTGCGGAATATGTTGGCGCTATATAAATAAAGATTATTATTATTATATTTTTCATTCTACTTACACCACACATCTGGTATAAATACATTATTAAAAGTACCAAACTCAAGAATAATCCAGCAACAATGATTTGTAAAGTATCCATTATTATTCTAGCTTGGAGACCTAAACCACTCTTATTCCAACTACACGTTAAGCTGTGTTCTAATTTGTAGCCTATTTTGTGTGTATCCATCAAAATACTTGAAAAAAGTACCCCAATGTATACCTCAGCAGATCCATAGCAATAGGGCAAACATAGTCCCTTTAAGGTCACATATGCTTTATTTCACTCCTGTATACAGCTTATGGGTCAGACACAAAAGAGTGGTTCGCCTTGCTTTTGTGTTCAACAGCTAAAACATGTATGAATGGAAAATAGAGCAAACATAGTCTAAAAGAGACAGGGGCTCTGTTGTTCACTGTGGATGAGTTGCAGATATTTGATGTAAATAGCAGCAAAGGATGATGATGGTGCATCAATAATAAGAGTAGTACTAAAGTGTTATGTATATTCTCATGTGAGGGAAAACTATGATTGCAAACAACAGTCTGCAAACAACATACTTTTCTGATGCTTCAAAAATAGTAATTTCAGCCTTTCTTTAAACCACCAATGAATGATCGGAATGTGGACGAGAGCTCCTTCTTGTGGCAGTCCCTAGTAAAGCCTTCAAAAGCTGTGTTTCCAGAGGGGTGTTGTCGGATAGTTTCCTTATTAATTCCTTAGAGTTCTTCAAGGACTTTTGATTTCCTAAAAGAACAAAGGCCTTGACACAACACTGTGCATCCTGTAACAACTTCCATTTAAATAAATACACAAATAGTGCTGGTTAGAAACAATACGTCACACTCATACAATGGAAAGTGATTAATGACTCATGCTTATTTGAGTTTATCATGTTATACATGATAACAGAAAATATCAATGGACCTGTCACTCTCCCCCACTGCAGTGCAGTGCTGTGTAGCTGCAGCACAGAGCTCTTAACCAAGAACCAGTTGATTGCTAACACATCAGTGGTGGAAATTGTAGTCAGTAACCCATTCTTGCATAATAACTTGGTGATCTTGGACATCCTCTCTTTCTGTAGCTCAATGTTTTTGATTCTTGCATTGTCCAATAAATTTAGGTGATTAATGTGAATTGGGATTTAAACAGTCCTCATCATCATGCTGTTCACATTTTGACATCATGAGATCAAGACCCCACCCTGCAATTGATCAACAGTACCTGGTCATTGCGAGGCTTCAAGCAGGATGCTCTCAGACAAAGGTGGTCACTGAGCTTAGATTGTCACAGAGTGTCATCAGCAGGTTGCAACAGACATACAGAAAGACTGGAAGAAAAGCAAGGAAGTGGTCGTCCTTTGGCTACATCACACACTGATGACTGCTTCATTGTAAACAATGCCCTGCAGAAGCAGATGATGAATACTGCACAACTCCAGGCATGATTAAGGGAGGTGAGAAGTACCCAAGTGTCATGTCAGACCATTCGTAACCATTTACATCAGAGGGTTCTGCGTGCTAGATGACCGTCAAGAGTACTTGACCAGTACCTGACCTGGCTGATGCAAATCGCTCTCCTTGACGTCTCTCGGTGTGGCAGGCAGACTCTGGGACTTGTAGTTCCACAGCAGCAGCTGTGGAACTACAAATACCAGTATACCACACTAGGTATGCTTTAAGTCTTCGTGTGGTGTGCTGGTCTGTTTTTCCTGATCATTTTGACCATTTAGATGCAGCGGTATACAAAGCCGTGGCATCTAAAGGATTAAATAATGGTGCTGTGCACTGTTCCAGTTCACTGCAACGGGATTGCGGGGTGCCAAGTGGTAGTCATGACAGCCAAAGGCCCAATAAAGACCTCCATGGATGCCATGTTGCTACTTATATTGCACCCTGCATAGCCATTGTTGTATACTGTTCTGCAATATCTTATTAATGCAGAACAATGTACAACTGATTGCACCCACTTGTGACCAAGTAGCCTGGGGGACTACAAATAAAATAAAAAAGATGTAAATATTTAAAAAAAAAGTTTCAAAACATCCCCCTTTTGCCATTTTACAAATAAAATAAGAAAGTTACAAAAAGTGACACATAATTGGTATCGCTGCATCCGTAAAAGTCCAGTGTATTAAAATATAACATCATCACTGTATTGTGGTAATAGTGGTCTTAGTGTAATGGTTTATATTCGTAACAGTACATTGGTTTTATTCAGTCTCTTTGTGGTGGTAATATATGAGGGTATAATTTGGTCTTTGTATATTGTTTTTATTTGGCATTATCTGTCTTGGTATCTTTTTTCGGTCCATGACATGCGGACAGTATGTGGCACTATTTTTTTATCCATAACAGCATGGTGGCATTAGTCACTTTATAGTGGTGAAATAAGGTGATACGTGGCAGTATTATTGATCTTCGTATAGTGATTTGGTCAGTAACAGTATGGTGGTATTAGTCACTATATGGTAGTGGCATGTTATGGTATTATTTGGTCTTTGTATGATGTTGTTATTGATATCATTGGTCTTGGTAGACTGGTTTGGTCAGTGATATTATAATGATATTAGTCATTGTATAGTCGTGTCATGTGTTGATAATACGGCAGTATGTTTTTTCCCTTGTATACGTAGTGCCCTGCAGAATACAGGTAACATGTCAATTAAACTGTATGGTGTAAACTGCAACAAAAACAAAACCCAAAAAACAAACCCCCAATTGAATTTTTTTCCCTGTCCACCCCCCAAATATTTGTTTGGGGGGACGGGGGGGGAGGAGGGCGGGCACTGGGGGGCAGACACTTTGGATGCATTATTTGTTTTGTTTTTTCCACCACCTGGTCCCATTTAAAAAAATTTATTTGCGCCAATTCCTTAAGTAGAAATAATTTTCTGCAGTACGCTACACCACAGACATCCCACACGACAAGTGGGGAACCTGTTAAAAAGTTTTGGTCCACAGCTATTGTCCGGAGGTAGGGAGGCCCCAAGCTTATGTTTTGCACCCGGGCCCATGAGTCTTTAGCTACACCCCGGCAGCCATTATTTCTGCTCAGAGTGAATCAACTTTCATTACTGAACTGCACTGAGGACCACTAGTCCCTCGTCCAGCAGAGAGGCTCCCTGGCTGCCTGGTGGTGTGGTCAGGTAATCTAGCAGGCAGACCACGCTGATGTAAATGGTTACTAATGGTCTGGTGTGAAACTTGGTTGTCTCTTACCTTCCTTAAATGTGCCTGGAGTTGTGTGGCATTCATCATCCAGGTCTGCGGGGCGTTGTTTACAATAAAGCGCTCATCATTGTGTGATGTAGCCAAAGGATGTCCATTTCTTTGCCTTTCTGTGACTCCTCCAGTCTCTCTCTATCTCTGTTGCAACCTACTGATGACACTCTGTGACACTCAAAGCTCAGTGACCACTTGTATGGTGTTGTCTTGGTCTCATGATGTCAAAATGTGAACAGCATGATGAGGAGAACTGTTTAAATCCCAATTCAAATTGATTCCCTAAATTTATTGGGCAATGCAATAATAAAACACCTTGAGCTACAGAAACAGAGGATCACAAAGCTATTATTCAGGTATCAAGCACCTGTTGTGAATTTTGCCATTAAGCCCCTTGTTAGAGATCAGCAAGTTGTGCAAAATGTACTGAAACATTGAACAGTTGGACATGTGCATTCTAGAGTTAAGAGATAGTCTCATTTAGTTCATTTCAAATTTTTTTTCAGAAATGTTATGTTTAGTGTTGGGAAATCCCTAAAAACATCGAGATCGAGTTGAATCTCGTTTTTTGAGAAGATTGATTCGACGGTCGAGTCGATCTCGAGCCGATCTTCGATCCTCATTAAAGTCAATGGGAGAAGATGTTCAGGTTAATTTTTATACATATACAGGTGAGGAGAAGCTGGAATTATCATCCATAACAGTAAACTTGATACGTGGAACAATTTAGTGAAGAAAATTTGTCTCTAAGAGTCACAGAAAAAATAATTAATTCCTATTAATGGTTAACTGAAAAGATGAGGACAGCGTAGCTATAGGAGGTGCAGTGCTAGCAGCTGCTACGGGACCCCTTTGACACATAAGAAGACACCGGTAATGGAAATGGCACATGGTAACTGGCAGGAGCCCCCTATCACTTTTTGCACCAGGACCCAAGAACATGTGATATATGTGGTGGCAGTAAGAACATCCCAACGGGGAACATAGAGGTGCAGCTGGCAGGGCCATAGTTATAGGGGGTGCAGTGGTAGCCAGGGCTGCCATCAGTCATCTACTAACCGTTTCAGGACCCCATGCAGATAATTCAAATGGGGCCCACAACCATTACTAGTTCCTATTTTTTATCATATCACTGGGCCCCTTTTTTATTAGGGCCTTTTAGGAGTACTGCCCTATTGGCACCCTTGCCAATTACCATGTGCCATTTCCAATGCCAGTGTCTTCTTGTGTCAAAGGGACTTTTGTTATACCTCAGGTTGCAGGGCCCCATAGCTGCTGCTGCACAATCTATAACTATGACCCTGCCAGCTGAACCTCGATCTTCCCCATTGGGATGTTCTTGCTGCCACCACATATATTACATGTGCAAAGCTTGCAAGCAGAGACGTAACTTGAAGTTCTTGGGCTCTGGTACAAAAAGTGAAATTGGGCTCCTGTCAGTTACCATGTTCCACAACCTCAAACAGTCACACTTCAAACGGTGAAGACCAAAGAGCTGTCAAAAGACAACAGAAACAAAATTGTAGCCCTGCACCAGGCTGGGAAGACTGAATCTGCAATAGGCAAGCAGCTTGGTGTGAAGAAATCAACTGTGGGAGCAATAATTAGAAAATGGAAGACCACTGATAATCTCCCTCCATCTGGGGCTCCATGCAAGATCTCACCCCATGGGGTCAAAATGATCACAAGAACGGTAAGCAAAATTCCCAGAACCACATGAGGGCACTTAGTGAATGACCTGCAGAGAGCTGGGACTAACGTAACCAAGGCTGCCATCAGTAACACACTACGCCACCAGGGACTCAGATCCTGCAGTGCCAGACGTGCCCCCTGCTTAAGCCAGTACATGTCCGGGTCTGAAGTTTGCTAGAGAGCATTTGGATGATTCAGAAGAGTACTGGGAGAATGTCATTTGGTCGTATGAAACCAAAGTAGAACTGTTTGGTAGAAAAAGAAATAGATTTCCTTCTATAGGACATTTACTAAGGTGTCTTCTACAGTAGCATGACCCAAAAAAACCAGCAAAAATTACCTTTTTGACACTCAATAAAATTTTCATGACAAAATTAGGATTTGAAATAAGATTTCTTCCTAGAAGTACATTTGCTAATGGTGTCTTCTGCTGTAGATGGACCCCAAAAACAGCAGAAATGAACTTTTGGACACTCAGAATAAAGATGGGAAAGATGCAGCCAGCAATATAAAATCCCTAACTATTGCTGTCTATGATTTCCTAAGCTTGCTGTATCTCTCTCCCCTTACAACTCTAACTAGGTGCTACTGCCAGGGGTGCCAATAGGGCAGTTCTCCAGTCAGGGGCCCTAATCAAAAAAGGGGCCCACAAATATTTAAAAAAATAAGAACTAGTAATGTGTGGGGGCCCCATTTGATTTGGCTGTATGGGGCTCAGAAATGCTTAATAGATGACTTATAGCAGACAGACTGATGTTAATAGATGACTGATGGAATGTGTATTTTACATTGTGAAGATGAAGTGCTACAGTTTACTAGTCGGTGACATCGGCAACTGGGGCAACAAAATCATCAGAGACCCACGCTTGATTCATTTTGATAAATGTCAAACGATCCACATTGTCAGGAGAAAGACAAATACGTTTCTCAGTTATCACCCCGCCAGCTGTGCTGAAGGTGCGTTCTGAGATAACGCTTGCTGCTGGGTAGGATAAAACTTCTATGGCGTGTCGAGCAAGCTCAGACCATTCATTCAGTTTGGACACCCAGAAGTCGAATGGGTCAAGACCAAGTCCAAATACATAGGGGTTGAGCCGCAGGTAGTCATGGACCATTGTCTTAAGGTGGTCTCTGTGTGTCTGAATGCTGCCCTACCTTGTAGGCGTTGGTGAGGTGGTAAAAAACGATTGCCAAATGTAACCCAGTGGGCTTTTGCCACACTGCCTGCTGCTGCTGTGGCTACTTGCCATTTTACTGCTGGTACATTGCTGATGTTGTTCCACCGTGACATTAGAATGTGAAGAAGATGCAACAGTCAATTTGTGTGGGTGGAAGGAAATTGCTCACTTTTGATTTGTAACGTGGATCAAGGAGGGCGGCCACCCAGTAATCACCGTTCATTTTGATTGCTTTGATACGTGGATCATGTTGCAGATAATGAAGCTTCCAAGCACTAATGTGTGAGATGCGTCTTGGAACTCCCAAGCCTCGGGGTCGAGGGGCACTCACCAGATCTTCCTCCTCTTCCTCCTCCTCCTGTAATCTATGCCAACCTCTTACAACTGAAGGGAAATTGGTACCGTCGTTGTCCACCCCAGCCTCATCATCTTCCTCCACTTCCTCATCCTGACCATCACCAGAGCCCTGCCTAGCCTCATGCGCTCTACTCTGTGAGCTGAACTACCGTCCTGCACCAGCCCTGGACTTCAAACCACCGCCTAAAGAAGACCTATACATTTGGGAAACAGTAGGGCCTTCTACATCCTCCGGCGAGCAAGGCTTTGTGTCGGCATCTGTGTTCGCCTCCTCCTCCATTACTGCTGGGACCTGCTGCCGCAGAGTGTCTAAAACTTGTTCCAGTAAAAATATGACCACAATGGTCATGTTGACAATGCCATCGTCCTGACTGACCATTTTGGTGGTGTCTTCAAAAACTGTCAAGGATGGTGCAGAGATCCTTCACCTACCTGCACTCTCTATGGCTCAACACCCCGAAGTCCGCACCACTGCTTGTCAGGCCATGCGACACTTCATACTGCATAACAGCATTATGCTTCTGCCACAATCGCTGCAGCATGTGGAGGGTGAAATTCCAGTATGTTGCCACATCACATATCAGACGGTTGACGGGGAGGTCCAGATGACACTGCAATGCTCCCAGTCGTGCCGAAGCAGGGTGCAAACGCCGGAAGTGTGAGCTAAGACCTCGAGCCTTCCTCAGCAGACAGTCAAGACCTGGGTAGTGCTTAAGAAATTTCTGCACAATCAGGTTCATGACATGTGCCAGACAAGGGATGTGCGTAAGTCTACCGATCTTTAGGGCAGAAAGGAGATTTCTCCTGTTGTCGCACACCCCATTGCCTGGCGCTAGGTGGCTAGCACCCAGCCACTGTTTGGTCTGAGTGTGCACAGCTCTTGACCTGTCTGTTAAGAACGGCCTGTTTCTCTTGGCACGTGATGCTACCCGTCGAGGTTGAGGATCTGGACTCTACACCATCCCAGCAGTGTGGAAGAGTGTCTGCCGAGCCCAAAACCCATCATCACCAGAGGCACAGTTATCCACCCAACTCACCCAGTAAACAGTCAGCGAGATGTAACACCCTTGACCATGCTTACTAGCCCATGTGTCTGTTTTGAGATGGACTTTGGTGGACACATATGCAGCCAACGCGCTGGAGATCTTTTCTGCAGCGTGGTGGGCCAGGGCAGGACAGTTTTTCTGGCAAAGAAATGCCTGCTCATTAATTGATATTGCCAGGGCCATGATGTGGCGGAACCTATCTGTGTCCACGAGGCAGAAAGGCAACATTTCCAAGGTCAACAGCCTGGCAATGCCGACATTCAGGCTTTTGGCTTTGCAATGGCTGGGGTGAAAGCATTTCTTCTGCTCCCACATCTGGTATACAGAAGGCTGGCTGGTGGACTGGCTGCTGTATGGTGTGCAGGTCACATTGGGGGAAAGTGTAGGCTGTGTTGCTGGTGTTGGGAATTGGCCGACAGTATCTAGGACTGGGGATGGTGCTTGCTCATGGTGCTCCGGCACATTGGCAGAGGACCGCTTGGGTTTGGAAGTGGCGGAGGAGGAGGCAGAAAATGTCACGGTGGTTGGAAGCCCAGTACCTGCGTGGCCTTTATTCTCCAAGTGACTTCTCCACAGCAATTTATGCTTTCCATACATGTGCCTGTTCAGGCTCGTGGTGTTTAAACTCTTTAGATTCTTTCTTCTACTGTTATGTTGACGGTAAATCTGGCATATGACATCGGTCGGCGAATCAGGCTTGATCAAAAAAGGCCCAGGCTTCACAGGTCCTGGACCTCTTTTTTTTTTAAAAAACATATTTTTATTGTTTTCAGAAATTAAGTCACATGAAAATAGGTTTACAATTGCAAATATGTCGGGTCTGTCGTTTATAGCTGGCAGAAGTTATTGGTGCCAATTTTATAGCCCCCACCAAGGAGTTGAGGCTTCTCTTTATGGGCAGGCTGGCTTTCAGCTCGTGGGCAACAGGGGGCAGGCACCCTATTAATACTGGATATTTAGTGCTGCCCTATGCATCCCAGTTCAAGGAGAGGGAAGAAGTGGAGAGGAGAAGGGAGAGGCTGCCGCGCCGCTCAGTAAACCTGCCCCAGTCTCTGCCTGTCAGTCAAGCCGCAGTCAGGCTCCTTCAGGCTTGATCCCTGCGGTTCCACTCTGTCACTCAGGCGGCCACTGTGTTGGACGGCGCGCTCTCGCACCCGTGCAGCTGTGCTCTTCCTCCCCGGCACTTCCGTTTATGCCGAAGGCCGCATCGCTTCTCCCGTCTTCCACGCCGAGTCACCGGCACTCAGCGTGCAGAGAGAGGCATTCTGGGTGAGACGGACTTTGCGCCCAGCCCCGGGCCGCTATTCGGTACAGACACTGCGCTCCCGTGCCTCTGTACCTCTTATGTGCTTCTGCTGCTGCCGCGGGTCTTCTCCTGCTACCTCCGCTGGTGCTTAGAGCTCGGGGGAGTTTGTTTGGAGATGGGTAGGTTGTCTTGGCCGCTTGTATAATGCCCGGTTTTTGCCCGCCGAGCCGGAGCTCGTGGCGACGTGTCACTCCAGGATGGCGCCGGAACCGGAAGTCGTCCTGGACCTCTTTGACTGTGAAAACCTAGTAGCGGTGTTCCCGCTGCCACCACTGACAATGGCTGGCAGAGTAATGTCAGCAGACTTGTGTGACCCCCCTCTCCCTTTCTGCGGCCAGACCCACAATGACACTAGCCCATCATCCTCCTCCTCCACTGATGATGCACTCGCCAGCTGCTGCTCAAAAGACCACATTGGATCCGCAATGTCATCATCAGATTTATCACAGGTGACTTCCTTTTCCTGACAGTCTACATCGTCAAGCTGCGGGCTAGAAGCCACAGGCACTGCAAGGCATTGCTGACCGCTCAGGATTTCTTCCGACGGACCAGCTTCCTTCTCCTCCTATGAGGGCATCAGCGATTGGGCGTCAGAGCAGACAAAATCATCCTCTTTGGTCTCTTGATGTTTTGAAATGCCTTCTGACCTCAACCGCATTGTGTCATCAAAGAGCTCTTCGGAATATGGATTATCTAGAGTGGTCTATTTATTGGGTGACATTTGGCCCATGTTTCCTTCAAGTTGGACTGATGATGATGGTGACATTTGTGCCTGTGACTGAGAGGAAGAGGAGGAAAAACCACTGAATGAAAGGTGTGTAAACCACTGAAGAACAGATTGGCGGTGCTTACAGTACTGAGACTCACAGGGAACCGAGCAAGCAACGACAGGCCTGACAGTACGGCGACTGACAATGTGCTCGCTTGTGTGTTGTCCGGAGCACTGGAAGGAGCACCTTGTCTCGTACCTCTAGCTCCATGTCCTACACCTCTCCTTGCTCGCTTACCACCTCTAGTTCTCTCAATGTTGAAAAAGCAAAATATTAAAAAGGTAAATATTTGGTAAGAGTCTCTTATGCAGCAACTCTAACCCCAAAACTGGAACAATGAACTTTTGGGCACGGAATCAGATTTTCAGCAAGAAAACAATATATGAAAGTGATTTCTTTTTAGAGCAGATTTCCTAATGGTGTCTTGTGCACTAGCTGTCCCCCCAAAACTGGAGCAAGGAATTTTTGGGCATGGAATCAAATTTTCAGCAAGAAACCAGTATATCAAAGTGATTTCTTTTTAGAGCAGATTTCCTAATGGTGTCTTGTGCACTAGCTGTCCCCCCAAAATTGGAACACTGAACTTTTGGGCACTCAGAATAAAGATGGGAAAAATGCATTTAGCAATATAAAAATCCCTAAGTATTGCTGTCTATGATTCCCTAAGCTTGCGTACCCCCCCAACCTAATAACCCCCAAAGCACTTTTGCTGGGTTTTTAAAAAGTTGTTGAGAAATTAAAAAGGTTAAAATTTTTTTGGGGGGGTTGAAAATTTTTTGTATTTTTGGTTAAATTTTTTTATTTTGT
>JAODAL010081664.1:0-11831 GCA_025379985.1 Phyllomedusa bahiana | reverse complement strand
GTCCAGTGATCCACCTCCAGACGTAACACCTTCATCCTTTTGGTTTCTGGCAGTATTTTAAGGCAGTTATACCTTTTTCCCCTTCCCTGCTATAGGTATTTGCCCCCTGTAGTACGCCTGTGTTTTGCCTGCTCCTCTTTATTGTTACCTGACCTTCGGCTTGCTTCTGACTATCCTTCTGCCTCCTGTATCTGTACTGTGTCTCCCGGCTGTTTACTGACCTTTGGCTTGTACCCTGTTTCTCCCTTTGCCTCATGACTGTGTACCGTGCTGACCACCCAGTTACTGACTCGGACCGTCCGACTACGGCTTTTGTGTTCTTTGTTTGTTTGTCTCTGTCTGTGCACTCTCCCTCAGTGTACCCCCCCTTAAAGTCTTCGGGTTTTGGGGCCGGCCTGTTAAGGATTTGGGTTCCCCAAAAGGCAGGGACAGGGGCTGGGACCAGTGTCAGGGCCTCACTTGTCTGTGTCTTGCTGTGTGTCCCTGACCGGTCGCTTACAGTTTTAGTGCTGGAGAATTTAGGTAGAGGTCCATATTCTGCCAGGCTAACGAGCTCGGTATGTTTGGCATCATCTAGAATCTTAAGTTTCCCCAAGTTTGTGAATGGGGTCATTCATTAGGATCTCATAGCAGTTTCTATACTCCAGGAGAGCAGAGCAAATAGATAAACAGTAATCAGAATCAGGGACTACTACATATCCCCCACTGTTCAAAGGGGAATGTGGTAGTCTTTGATTCTGATCACTGTTTCCAAAGGCAAAAGGGCCTTGAGGTTCTTTAATTAGTACAGTTGGATTAATCTGAGGACCAGGGCCGGACTGGGAATAAAAATCAGCCCTGGCACAAGGCCCCCAGCAGCCCACATACAATATCCGCTTAAAAAATTCCCCTTGTTCTCGCACCTCGCCACTTTCTAAAATAAACTACACTATAAAGGTGCTTTCACACGGAGCCTTTTTGATGCGTTTTTATGTGTTTTTGGTGCATTTTTGGTGAGTTTTTGTGCAGAAAGGCAGAGCAGTTCATGCTGTACATTTCTGCAGAAAAAAACGCATCAAAAATGCACCAAAACCGCTCTGTGTGAAAGCCCCCTAAACACAAGCAAGAAAGAAAAAGTGGTGCAGAGAAACCTTAATCACAGAGTCAGGTGTGCGCTTTACAATCAGGGACAAGCCCACACTGACACTACATAAGCACCAACATAACCTACAACCCCACCAATCACATCACCAGGAGTCAGGTCACCATCACATGAATACAGCACTGATTCAACTGGCATATAGCTAGACAGGGCTGGTATAAAGCTAGACAGGGCTTGTATATAGCTAGACAGGGCAGTATATAGCTAGACAGGGCAGTATATAGCTAGACGGGGGCTGGTATATAGGCAGACAGGGGCTGGTATATTGCTAGACAGGGGCTGGTATATAGGCAGACAGGGGCTTGTATATAGCTAGACAGGGCAGTATATAGCTAGACATGGCTGGTATATAGGCTAGACGGGCTGGAAATAATAGCTAGACAGGGCAAGTATATAGCTAGACAGGGCTGGTATATAGGCAGACAGGGCTGGTATATAGGCAGCCCAGGGTGGTATATTGCTAAAAAGGGGCTGGTATATAGGCAGACGGGCTGGTATATAGCTAGACATGGGCTGATATATAGGCAGACAGGGGCTGGTATATAGCTAGACAGGGGCTGGTATATTTAAAGAAATAAAAAAATACAAAACTAAACTGAGGTCTCTGCTTCTTCTTCTTCTGTTTACCCCGGAGGCCGCCGGCAGCAGACTGCAGGGCCGCGGAGCGGGCACGCGATGATGTCATCACATCGCGCGCCTGCCCCGCGGCCTCCTGGGAGCTGACAGACGGGATCAGTAGATCCCCGCTGTTCAGCCTCGGCTGCTGTCTGCACCACGCGGTGCAGGTGGCAGCCGTGATGGCTGCATGGCTGGGTCGGTGACCCAGCCATGCAGCCGTCTGGCGAGAGGGGGCCTGTCGGTCCCCTGCCACATGGGTCTGGTCGCTGATGCGACCATTGCGGCCCCTGCAGCGCGCCACAGACCGGTGCCGGCACTCGGAGCCCGACGGGGGGGAACACCGTCCTCCTCAGCGGGCGATCCGAGCCGGCCCTGCGGCCCGGACCCCAGCGGCCCGCCGGGCAAATGCCCGGTTTGCCCTATGGGCAGTCCGGGCCTGCTCAGGACCCCTTTAACCTTTGCAAGTCTCTGTTAGGCAATACAATAGAAGAATTCAGAGGGAGAATAGGGGAACAAGTGGGAGATATTACATATAAGGCAGATAACCCTTCATACCTAAAGATCACAGGTATTCAATTGTTCAAACTGGACTAAATTGGTTCAGCAGAAGGAACCAAAGTGGATATTCAGACTTAAATGGTTATTCTCATAAAATTTGCTTTAAACATGTAGACAAAGGTAATTAAAGACTATTAGGCCATGTTCACACAGCTTAAAATGGGCCGTATTTCGGTCCGTAATTACGCGCCGGAGTGCGCAAATTACGGGCTGAAAACGGCCCATTCATTACGGTAATCCACAGTTCTCATAGAGACCTATGGATTACGTCTCCTCTCCTCGCTCGGCGAATCCGCCGCGGGGGGAGATAAGTCACATGTGAATTACCAGCGGCGTATACGTGCCGCTGGTAATACAAGTCTATGGGCCGGCGAAGTGTCGGCCCCCCGCTCACTCAACCGCTCCCCCGCCCCCGTCCACACGGCTTAACTGCGGGACGTAATTACGCCCCGCAGTTAAGCCGTGTGACATAGCCTTATCATATACATTCCTGTTCCAAGTTAGTTTCATTTTATTGTTAGAACAGTTCTTAGCTCCTGCTTGTTTACACAAGCTTCTCTAGTTACCAACCACCTCTCTCTGCTCTAGCACTTCAGCAGTGGCTGGGATGGTAACATCACTTCCTGCTGTGCCTTAGCAGGATGCAGCTTTCTTCTCACTCTCTGAGCTTATCTTTCTACAATAGAAATAAAGACAGTGAGACAGATTTATTAATACCGTCCAAAACTTAGGGCGACATGTATGAACAAGTGCAAGTTATCTGGTGTCAAAAATCTGTAGTAGACCTGTGCTATAGATGAACAGTCGCACTCCAAACTCTAACGCGATAAGCACCTGCGCGACACTTAATATGCCAAAGATTTGGGGCGTTCTGGGGGCGTCGCACAACATTCATAGAATTAGACACATTTATGATTCTTTGACGCCAAACCTAGGTGCAGAACAGTTGGAACAGCCAGACCAAGTTAAAGGTGGTCTGCCTGAGCCTGGCTTGTCGTTTTGGCACTACACTGCGCCTGTATGTATGAACAGCAGAATAACAGGTTCATACATTCTGGCACATTCTACACTACCTTCAAGGGAACCTGTCCCATAGATTATGCCCCCCTTGCTGAGGACAGCACAAGCTAGTGTCAGACCTGCTGTTTCCAGCGCTGTGTCCCTTATTCTGTAAGATGCTGTAGTTTCAGAGCATTTAATGCTCAAATATTATTCATGAGCAGATGTTAGTCCCGCCCACCAAAGGCTAGCCCAGCCCACTGACAGTCATTCACATGTTTCTACCTATTCAAAGTAATCGGTTTATCAGTGGAGGTGGGCGGAGCTAGCCTCAGGTGGGCGGGGCATGAAAAAACTGACTCTTTATATGACTCTTTTCTGGCTGAAAACTGCAGATTTGAACACGAAATACTCGAAAACTACAGCATCTTCCAGAATAAGGGACACAGCGCTGGAAACAGCAGGTCTGACACTAGCTTGTGCTGTCCTCAGCAAGGGGGGCATAAACTATGTGACAGGTTCTCTTTAAAGCGATTTAGAACTGGCCAGTCAGCAACAGCGCTCATACATGTCGTCCTTAGGCTATGTTCACACGGCTTAACTGCGGGACGTAATTACGCCCCGCAATTACGCCGTGTGGACGGGGCGGGAGCGGGGGGCCAGCACGTCGCCGGCCCATTGACTTGCATTACCAGCGGCGCATATACGCCGCTGGTAATTCACATGTCACTTATCTCCCCGCCCGGCGGATTCGCCGAGCAGGAAGAGGAGACGTAATCCATAGTTCTCTATGAGAACTGTGGATTACCGTAATGCCTGGGCCGTTTTCAGCCCGTAAGTTGCGCACTTTGGCGCGTAATTACGGACCGAAATACGGCCCATTTTAAGCCGTGTGAACATGGCCTTAGGCTATATCTACACTGCATAGCATTACGATTGTATTTTCGGCCCTTCTAGGATTTTAGAAGCGACGAAAATATGATCATTCATGCAGCCCCATAGACTACAATAGAAAAAATGACCTGTAGTCTCCACAGGTCATCTTTTTTACGATCGTCTTTTGGTGGTGGCGTATTATGCATGTCCTATAATACGCCGGGGCTTTTCATTTTTTCGTCGTCTTCTCATACAAAACAATTGTATGGGTTACGGCAAAGAAACGAGAACTGACCGCGGTTTTTGCACAAAACGTGACAAAAACTACAGTCGTGCATCGGAAAGAAATGGCTGCTTTGAGACGTTTTTTGTGAGATGCAGTGTAGCCCTATCCTTAGTGTTAACTTGGACAAGACAGACTTAAAATGTGCCAGATTTAGCAAGCGTATAATAAATCTGTTGCATGTGTAAACTGTATAATCTAATTTTACATAATTTATTAGTTGGCTTAGTTTGTGCCATCAATTGCCTCAAAATTTTGATGCATTTTTTGGTGCATAGCAGCATGTTAAACAAAGACCACTTTCTGGGATGCCACGTCCCTCTTTAGTGAGGTCACTCCGCTTTTGTCAGTTAAGGTGAAAACATGTCTAGAAACTGTCTAAAAATTTAGGTTAGATTTTGAGATGCTTACAATAGTAGGTAACTAGTACACAAAACATGACCAGCCTTAGGGCGCGTCCCCACGGCACAGGACAAATACTGGTCGGTTTATCCGTGCACAGGTCGACAGCTTTTCGCTGCGATGAGTGGAGAAAAGCCCTCCCCCTTCCCATAGACATGTTCATATTCCGTTCGAAAACCGTGTAAAAGTTTGCGGCTGGTTTTTCAGACAGTTTGCCAAACCGCAAACCGTCTGAAAAACCGGCTGCAAACCGGTGCCGTGGGGACAAGCCCTTACAGTTTTTAGACTTTTTATTAGGGCTGTTAATAAAAGTTAAAGGGGTTGTCTCACTGCAAGGATTGCTTTCTATGTTAAAGATCTTGCAAAAACAAATCACTTTGCAATATATGTCCATTAACAGTGTCCTACCTATTCTGAGATTCCCCCTCTTGTATGGGGTCTGTCCAATCAGCTCCTCCTGATGGTCGCTATAGCTACAGACTGGACTAGTTTGGAGTAACACGCCCTGAATTCAAAGTCAAACGAAGAAAACAGGACTAAGGTAAGATGAATCAACGTAGTGAGACAACCCCTTTAAGTCTTAGATAGTAATTAAGCAATAAGTAATGGGAAATACTTGGGAAATTTTTGGTAACTAATCGCCGCTTTGGCAAACTGAAATAATGCATTTAATTGCACCAACCATCAAGGGTCTCAGGTATCTTTATGTAGAAACTTTCTAAAACACATAAATAAATGCGGGGTAAAGCATGTTCTTCAGTAAAGTACAATCAAATTGACAAACAAGTTACAAAAATTTTGAAAGTTAACTGAGAAAAACTTTAACCCTTTAAAAAAAAAAAAACTTGTCCCAAACCCCACCAGGTTTTAGAGCCATATCGTGTATTTACATCAAATATCACAGAATCACGCGCAGAACAGTGTGTCGGGGCAGATGTACATTTTCCCCTACCTAAAAGCTTCCTCTCTACAAATACAGCTCTGATAACTCACTTTATATCCAGATTCCTGCTTGAACGTGTATTGTTTTTCACCCCCCTCATCAGTAATGTCTTTTCCAGGGTATGTTCACACGGAAATTTTGAGAAAGTTTGTACTGCCGAATACACGGGGTACTTTAGAAGTTTGCTTACGACCCCACCATACTTCTTGGCCTTTTTACAGGGCTTTTTTGGGTGCGGATTGGAGCCTATGCATGCCGGTTGCACTTATACGGCCCCAAAATTCCGTCCCTTCATTACGAAAATCCACATTCCAAGAGAACTGTGGTTTCCCTCGCTCCCCCCCACTCGGCAAATCCGCCGGGGGGGAGAAAGTAACATGAAAAAATTTTTACTGCCATACACCCGTGAAAATCAATGTCTGGGGGGCCGGGGGCAGCTCCCCCGCCGCGCCTCCTCCCCCCCCCATCCCCCCTATTAAACCCGAAACTGCGGGCGAAATCCGTCCGAAATTTACAGCTTGAATAAGCCTGTGAACCTGCCTTAAGCGCTGACTGCTGGTTCCCATGACTTTCACAGTGACATGTAAATTTTTTTTTTCCCCCACATATTTTATGCGGGGGTGAGGCGGAAATATAGCCTAAATGAACTATAAATTTCCCCATCTTTGGGCACAATTACCCCCAAAAAAAATGTGCCATGTGAACATCCCTTTTACCATATTTGGGCAACTTTTGAAAGGACAAGGGGGAATTTAAGGGGGGCGCGCTTTGCCAAAAACTTGCATCCCCCCCTTGAAATTTGGGTTGATAGGGAGTTTGGGGGGGTGGGGGGTATGGGGTTTTGGGGGGGGGTGAATACAAAGGGGGCGGGGATTAAGGGGGGAGATAAAACCCAAAGGTGGGGGGGTGGGGAAAAAGGGGGGAAACGCCCTCCGGGTTTTTTCCCCAAAAACCGGAGGGCGGGGTGGGTTTTCCCCCCTATTTGGGCGTTTTTGCCCCCCCGCACCCCGGGGAATTTGAATGTTTTTGGGGGTGAAGGGGGGGGTTTTTTTTTACTTCTTTTTTTTTTTTAAAATTTCCCCTTTGGTAGGGATTTTTTATTTTAGCCAAATTGGGGGTTTCTTTAAAAAGGGGGGGCAGGGGGGTTTTTTTTTAAAAAAAATTTTTTGGCAATTTTTGGGGGTTTTTTTTCCAAAAACAGGTTTTAAGGAGGTATCTGCCCCCCTATTTATGGCCCAACTTTGGGCACCGCAAGGGTTTTTTTTCCCCCAAGGGACCTAACCCCGGCATTAAACCCCAAAATAAAAATTCGGCAAAAACTCCTGGCTTTTCCCTTTTTTCCAAACGGAATTTAAAACCCCAACAGGAATCCCGCCAGGGGAAACCCCAAAAAAAAACAAATCCGCATTTAAAATTCTTTAAAAGCTTTATTTTAAAAAGGGGGTTACCTGAACTTCCCCCCCAAAAAGAAAAGGTAAAAAATAAGAAAAGGTAAAAAAAATCATAGAGCATTATTATGTCTATAATATCTGCTATAGGTCAGGAGTATACCTATCAATTAATATATATAGGCGAGATCATTTCTCAGATTCATACCATACGGTGTCCTTGTTTCCAAGGTATGGATCCACTGGGCTTCACTAATACGTAGCATGTGTTGCCAGTCACCACCACTAGATGGCTTTACTACCTTTTCTATTGCATAGCAACGGAAGCTTTACACGGCTCCTGCATGTTGCTCTACAAAGTGTTTGGCTGTTTGGAGTGTCAGTGTACCCCCTGCTATGGAATAATGAAATAAAGCAGTTTGAAAATGAAGTTTGGAAGTCAGCTGGATCTCGTTTTTCTTATAACCCCAATACCTAATACACCAGGGGTACTGGCAAGAGCCGGTAACCGTCAGAAGCGGATCCTCTAATGTGATGGTCCACTTCTGGGGCGGCTGCATTCTGGTATTTTTAGAGTGGGAAGGGACCAGTGTTAATGGACCTTCCCATTCTGATAGTATCAGGCTGCAGCAGTCGGTTTTACCTTGGCTGGTTATGGAAAATGGAGGGACCCACCCTATTTATTGAGAATCCTGAAATCGGCAACCACTGTAATCATTACAGTGGATGCCCGTGTTTAGATTCTCATTAAATAAATTATTAGAAAAAAAAAATGACGTGAGGTCCTCCCCATTTTCCATAACCAGCCAAGGTAAAACCAACTGCTGCAGCCTGATACTATCAGAACGGAAAGAACCATCGATACTGGTCCCTTTCCATTCTAAAAATACCAGCCTGTCGCTGCTCCAGAAGCGGACCGCTTCTGATGGTTACCGGCTCCTCCCAGTACCCCTGATGCGTTGGGTACCGGGGTAATAGTGACACGGGGTTAGTTCCAGCATTGGGCAACAAGAAACACCGCTGGCCGACAACAAGCTCTCGTGATAGTAATGGAGAGGCGTCTGTCAGACACCTCCATTACTATCACTGGAATTATATGGAAAAAACACACACACAAATTGCACAATTTTTTTTTTATTTAAATAAACACT
Source organism: Phyllomedusa bahiana (assembly GCA_025379985.1). NCBI lineage: Eukaryota > Metazoa > Chordata > Amphibia > Anura > Hylidae > Phyllomedusa > Phyllomedusa bahiana. The sequence continues at coordinate 3,472 of JAODAL010081664.1, read as the reverse complement.
CCCTGACACCAGCCCCCTTTAACCATTTTATTTGAAAAAAACAGCTCCCAGGTTGATCCAACATAGTCCACCGAATCCGAAGTAGTTCAAATGGGAACCTGTAAATAGACAAACATTACATACATGCATATAGGCTGGATACCCTGCTCAGCATCCAGAAAAGCTGGGTGATATCGCCCACAGGTAACATCCAGCTTTCCTTGATAAGAACACTGGGTGCCACCTTTGGGGGATGGAGTTGCACTCGCTCAGACCGCAGGGGGACGGAGCAAGGGACAGGAGACAAATTCTGCAACCTGCAGCCTGTATCCTGCCCCCTCCGACTGCTAGAGACAGACAGCAGGGGTCAGGAGACAGTAGCAAAGGACAGGAGACAAGGGGGCAACTCCTGCCCCTTACGTTCTGTATCCAGCCCCCTGTAGCCACCTAAGACAGACCGAAGGGGGCAGGAGACAGAGAACAGAGGGCATTTTCTACCCCCTGTGGCCTGTCTCCTGCCCATTGAGACCGCCAGAGACAGACCGTAGGGGGCAGGTGACAGGGAGCAGAGGGCAACTTCTAACCCCTTTGGCCTGTCTACCTGCCACCGCCAGATCCAGACCACAAGGGGCAGGAGATAGGCGCAAGGGGCAGAAGACAAGTGGGCAACTCCTACCTCCTTGCACACTCAAACACATACCCCCCTCCCTGACCCCTCAATACACACCCCTCCCCCACACTCCAATACACACACCCCTCCCCCACACACTCCAAAACACACCCCCCTCCCTCACACACTCAAACACATACACCCCTCCCCCACATACTACAATACACACACCTCTCCCCTGCACACTCAAACACACCCTCCTCCCCCTCACCCCCCTCCCCCTCACACTATTTGTAAGTTGTTCTGAGTTCTTTGGTTACCTACTTTTATCAGTCTCTTCAATTTGTCATGTTTTCCAATTTTCAACATCCAAAGAGGTTTGCTAGAGTATTATGACCTTAAAGGGGTTGTCTCACTACAAGGATTGCTTTTTTATGTTAAAGATCTTGCAAAAACAAGTCACTTTGCAATATGTGTCCATTAACAGTGTCCTACCTATTCTGAGCTATCCCCTCTTGTATGGGCTGCATCAGCTCCTCAGGTTGCTATAGCTACAGACCTGTTTGATCTCTCCTGATAGGCTGCCAGTGCTGGTTGCTATAGCTACAGACCTGGCTTCTACTGCAGAATAATAGAAGCCAGTAAACACACCCCTGAATTCAAAGTGAAACCAAGAAAACAGGACTGTGGTAACATGAATCAATGTAGTGAGACAACCCCTTTTACCTTCAAAATAGTATGTGCATCTGCAGTAACATCAAGCTGTTTGTAGATGGTCTTGTAGGCTTTACTTTTTATATGTTTGTCTATCATTTTTTTTCTTATCTCCTGAAGTAGCTCACTCCTTAGCTTACTTTGGTCTATGTTCAATGTAGTACACACCATGATACCAAACAACACAGTGACTACTTCTCACTCTTTAAATAGGCAGACTGACTTATTACTATATTTAGTACAATTGCTGTATAGAATCTGTGTGTAAGCGTTACATCTAAAGTTATGAGGTCTTATTTATTTGTATATTCTCGGTTTATGTATTGCTTTAGTCTGGGTTATGAAGTAAAAGAAAGAATTAGGGTATGTTCACATGGCTGATTTGGACTCTGTTTTGGACGCTGTTTTCGGAGTGTTTCCGCGTCCAAAACAGCATTCCAAATGGTTCCCAAACGCCCCCAGTTCATTTTCATTAATTCCTATGTAAAACCGCATTGTAGTTCACACTACGCATTTTGGGACATGTCATGTCAATTCTTGAAGCGTTTTCAACACTGAAAATCCCCATAGGATTCAATGGAGAGCTTTAAAACCTTGTCCAAAACCTCAGCATGGTTTTTTGCATGGTTGTGATGTGGTTTTGGGCGCAGTTGTGACGCCTAAAAACGCACCTATAACATGCGTCTTAAAAACCTTGTCAAAACCTCTCCTGAAGAAGCATGTTTCTGGTGAGGCTTTGATGCTGTTCTGGGCTCTGAAAAACCAGCGTCCAAGCAAGGCTGTCAAAATCAGCCGTGTAAACTTACCCTAAGTATGAATATGGCCTGGCCTACATGGAGACTAATTCACTATAGTTTTGGACATTGATTAACAGCATTCAGTGAGGCTAATACGTCCTATATATCAACCTGACTTTTGCTACTGCTGTGTGGGAGCCCAACCTGGCTATGAAGCTACAGCTGCAGAACACAACGCTACCTTGAGTTGCACTTACATTTGTACTGCAGCTGTTACTTATTCGAATAAATCAGTAGTGGTACAGAAAGTCTCTGTGTGGCACAGATGGCAACAAAACTTATAACAAAAATGAAGCCAACCAGCAGTCGCATGCAAGTAATACGAAGTTTGTATAAAAAAATAAATGTAGGGCCTTTCCAATGGATAATGGACAGTAAAATAGATAATGATAAGGCATGTATGGAAATGGAACAATAAATGACTTGAATCTAGGAGCAAAACACCTGACCCCAGTTCTACGTCGGCTTTTAAGAGTATGTTCCCATGGCGTGTTTGCTCCGTGTGAACATATGCTTTCAGATGCGTGTTTGGGTCCGTCTAGACGGACTGAAACCCGCATCTGACAATGAGCAGTCTGTTTTACATTGCGAGCAATGTAAAACATGCATTGGCATTCACACGAGTGATCACTGATGTGCGTCTGTCGGATACGTCTTTCGGATCCGTTCCAAGAATTGACATGTCAACTCTTGGAGCGAAGGATGCAGCAGGAGCCCTATAATAAACTATAGGGTGCGATCCTGCTGCATCCAACACAGATCCAAACATGCAGCTACGTGTTGGATCCGATGGAAGCTACATTTTTGGATGCGATTTTCGGGTCCAATACGGACCTGAAATCATATCCAAAAATGCCGTGTGAACATATCCTAATAGTGTACTGTCACGATTCACGCCACGGTTCCCTGCCTTGGGCCGTCGGCGTGTCGTGCCTTCCTGTGCTTACCTGTCCTGTCCTGTTGCTTCCTGGGGTCCTGTGTGTGCTCTGTCCCTCTTAGGGCGCACGCGCTGCAGTTTCCTGTCTTTTATAGGTTACTTGTCTCTGTCTACTTCCTCTTTACCTCTGACCCCTGCCTATAAGAGGAGGTTCCTGCCTCTGCTCTGGGTCAGATCATTGCAGTCTGTTGCTGTGTCCAGCTGCTTCCCATCTTGAGCTCCTGCCAGCATTTCAGGTCTGCTGTTGGAGCCTTTAACCCCTGAGATGTGGTCCAGTGTTTTTTGTCATCTGAGCTCCTGGCCGCCGTCCGTGTGTCTGGGGTCCCTGTATCCTGCCGTGTTCCTGTCTGTATGTGCCCCTCCTGTTCCTGCCATGTTCCCTGGTCTGTACCTGATGTGTTACCCGTCCAGTTCCTGCCGTATTTCCCGTGGTGC
>JAODAL010081663.1:0-11831 GCA_025379985.1 Phyllomedusa bahiana | reverse complement strand
AATTTTGAATTAAAATTAAAAAAGTATTAAAAAGAAAAAAAATCATAAATGTGGCCCCTTACTATTAAGTGCAGGTAATCATAATACATATAAATTCCCTAGCTTCTTTTATGGCAGATGACAGTTTCTAGTAAAAATCTAGCTAGAAAACAGCAGAGCAGGGATATGAATATGGTAAGTGACTTATGTGATGATCCAGCAATCTTTAAAATCAGTCTTCCTTTATTGGTAAAGCGATTAAAAAACATGACAAACGTGACATGGAAGGACTGCTTGTGCGTTTCAGGCATAAAGCCCATAATCATAACTAAGGCCTTTATGCCTGAAACGCGTAAGCGGTCCTTCTATGTTGTGATGTGTCATGTTTTTTAATCACTTTATCAATAAAGGAAGACTCTGATTTTAAATATTGCTGGATCATCAAGTCACTTACCATATATGATGTAATCAGTTGCCTACCGCATGGATCTGTGCAGTCTGCGAGCAGTGAGGTGGTGAGCTGCCAAATTTCACTTTTTTTGTATGCAGAGATATGAATAGTACATATGCGCAGGGTGGAGCAGTAACTACGCAGATGTCTGATTTGAAGCAAGGATAGGATAGATTACTTGAGTCTTCTGTGTGACGTAAAAGTCAATAGCACAATACTTGGTGGGTTTAGGAAGAAAAATAAAAACGGTTCGAGAAACAATTTGTAAACAGGTAACTCAAAGTTATCTTAGTAATTAGTGCGTTTTGCATGTGACAGATTTCCTTTCAAGTATCTTAATCTCATGTGTATGATCACTTTTCGGACAAACTGTGACATTTCTAGACAAGCCTGTTTTAATAAATGATTACGTTCGCTATGAAATAATTCAGTTTCTGCAGCATCTTCTTTTAGAACTCAGAACCCCCCCGAAGCCCTAAAACGGGAAGGGGGGCTGAACTTTTGGGAGGGGGGAACCTAGAGCTCCTTAAAAGTCTGGGAGTTTTTGGCTGTATAGGGTGTAGGTATTAAGCTGATGGTTTCCCGTGTATGCATAGTATATTTTCTTGTAAGTAATGTTTTAGCAAAGGGGGTAGGTTTTTAGAGGGCAGCTTGTAGTTCCCTGCATTGTGGCGAGGCTCCTGTCTGTGTAGTTATAGTTATGGGGAGGGGAGTGTGTTTAAAGAGGGAGGAGTGTGTGGATGGGGAAGAGTTACTATGAGGAGGGTGTGGTTTAGGTATAGATATAACTTCTGGTGTTCTCTTCGTACTTCCTCTTTTCTCTCACCAAGAAGCAAGAAAAGATGTCCCTTCCACCCGCCCCTATTTTAATGAATGCTCTGAAGCTTGTATTTAGCTATGATCTGTACAGTGACGAATGTATTATTGTATTGTTTTATATTGACTTTACTATATACCTGGTTTCAGACACCGTTATTATGTACTGATGAGTACTTTGTGTTGGCATTATCCATTTTTTGCCCAAGGGAAGGGCGATCCCCTTTAGCCATGGTTCCTAAGGTTTCCTCCACCAGGGGGTTTTTCCTCTCCGAGTGTGTAGGATGACTCCTAGTGAGTCTGGGATTGCTAAATTGGTCAAAAAAAAAGAAAAATATGAATCCTGGTATTATAACCGTCACAGCTTTTATGTTGCGGTTCAGGAGTCAGGGAAGTTTTCAGGTCAATGTTATGGTGGACTTTTTTTAACAAATAGAGGATGGTAAATCTCTGGGTGAAAGGCTGAGTTTTGGGAAGTGGCCACCAAAAAGGGATAATGGTAAGGGCACCAGGGGCGGGCACGGTAGTTAATCAGGAGTGAGGACTTCTTGGGGTCATTGGTGCCCTTAAACGTACTGGCCTGCTTAAAAGGCAAGAAGGGTGCCGCCCCTTTATTTCTGTTGGCCGGGTACTGTTTCAGCAGCTGGGAAATACCCCAATTTCCCAGCATCCACCTGATCCTTCCAGTTTTTTGTATTTTTATGGTTTGAAAAAAAGCTGTGTGTAACGAAGGAGGTAGTGGATCGTGGACCACCCCAAGGAGGGTAAAACCGTCCCGGGGGGGAGTCAAAATAGAACCCGGTTTTTACCAGAGCCCGCCGCAAAGGGGATGGCTTGTGCGGGGGGAGCTAACCCGGGCGCCCCCTGCTGACTTGCTTGCGGTGGCAGCCAAGGCGAGCAGGTACAAATCGGGACGTGGCGAAGCGGGGGGCAGGGCCCAAAAGGTCAGGGGAGGCGGAAGGTTCGTGGCAGGGTACAGGAGCGAAGAGGTACGGTTTCACGGAAGCAGAAACGAGGGACTAAAGCTTTTCTGAAGGCAGTAACAAATAAAGATCCGGGAAAGTGACCGGAAGGAAAAGGTTAAATAGGGTCACCCGCCAGTCTTAACCAAAAATGGGGTCTGGCCTTTTAAATCCCCGAGAGACGGCGCTGCGATCTGACGCCTCATCCTAAGGCCCTATGCAGGGAACCCGGCATCGCGGGCTCTCCCCGGGCCAGGAGGACGGTGTTTAAAGGACCTCTACTCCTCAGGATGAAGAGCGCCAGGGGATGGGTTAAGGAGAGGAAGCAGGGGACCTGATCCCTGCCGGGCACGGCAGGGATCCCGCGGGAGCACGCTCACGCCCGCCTGGGTGACAGGTGAGCCGGGACTAGTCAAGGTTGTGTGCCCGAGCCCTCGGGCGAGAGGGTTCGCGGGTACCTCCCGTGTGACAGTACCCCCCCCCCCTAGGCCCCCTCTCCTACGTGGTTTCGGAGAGGTCATCACGAGATCCGCGGTCCAGATGTTCTCCTCAGGCTGCCAGATCTCTCTCGGACCGAATCCCTCCCAGGCTACAGAAAATTGTCGGTTTACCCATAACCTGACCTCATAGCAACCTGATCTCTTTGAGCAGCATATATGTTGGAGCTACGGAGATCCAGGATGAGGAGGACAACTTTTTCTGGAGAAAGCGGGTCAACACGCAGGGCTTTAGGAGGGATACATGAAAATATTAGGGATCCGACATATGTGGGAGGGAGTCGGAGCTTTACGCTATGGGATTAATACGGAATCAGGATTTCCATAAGGGGCCTTGAAGCAGAGGGGCCAAGTCTTCTATCTGGGGATTTTTAACTGACATATTTGGGGACAGACACACTTTGTTCCAGGGGTAATAGGTTGGAGACTGTCGCTCTTTCTGTCCGCACTGGGCTTCATACGGGGCGGCAGCATGCTGCTGGACTGACGAGGTCTGATACAAGATGCCAAGATAGGTCGTGGACCAGGCGTCCAAGAGGGAACCTTCGGAGGAGGAGGGCAGAGGGAGAGGAGGGCGGGGATGCTACCAAATAACAATAAAAAGGGAGACGCGCCGAAGCCCTGAATCCAGGTGAGTTGTATGAAAATTTCGGCCCAGGGTAGGAGGTAGGACCAGGTCATCCTGGCGACGAGCAGAACAAAGTGCCGTAAGTGTAACTGCCCAGAATTCTGTGTTGACTCTCTCTAACTGGCCGCTTAGGATTGCGGGTGCTAAGACGCAAGAGAATCTAACTTCACCCGCAAATAGGGAGCAGAGGTGGCGCAAGAAGACTTGGAAGACACCGAACTGCACCCCCGATCAGAAACGATGTGCTGGGGCAGCCGTGCATGCGGAAGATGTTGGCTAATGAACAGGGAGACAAGACGAGGTGCGGAGGTTAACGACGGGGAGTGGGACGAAAGTGCGACTATCTTGAAAGACATATCCGTAAAGACCCAGATCACGGTGTTGCCGGAAGAGGATGGAAGGCTCGGTGTGAAATCCATCGCCACCATGGGAACCATGGAACTACTGGCGTTTGGAGGGGTTACGCAGCAGCCCAGAGGGGGCGTGGCGGGGCACCTTATTCCGGGCACAAGTAGCACAGGCATCACAACAGTCCTTATTATCATTTAGCCAGTTCCTGGTTCCACCAGTAGAAACCGAGAGATGTCACCTGGAACGATCTACGGGCCCCCGGATTGTCCCCTTCCCCTTGTCTCAACAAGTGAGCAGTGTCCCAATTCAGGATTTTCTTTGCGCAGCTTCACGCTGGCCGAACCGTAGTCTTGCAATGGAGGTATTGCCCTGAGAAGAAGATACAGTGCAGCTGGGATCAGACGTTCCGGAGGTATGATGTGTTGAGTGAGGGTCCTCCTCTCCGGTGATGTCGGATGCGCGAGAGTGGAAGCCATTCTGCCCTGATGTTCTATCGGCAGGGCGAAAATGGAATCCGGAAGTCAAATCTGGAAAATAAAGAGATCCACAGTGCTTGACGATGGCTAGGGTTGAGAGGCGCTGGGAAGACTGAGCTACTGAAGATTTTTGTGATCAGATATTACACCTCAAAAAGGATGGCGAGCTCCCTCCAGAAGATGCCGCCACTCTTCAGGGCCACTGATAGCGGAGCAATTCTCGGTCCCCCATTTGCATAGTTCCTCTCTTTTGCGACGTGATGGACTTGGTGAATGAAAAGCGGCAGTGACGCTTCTTCCCTTGGGGCCCTTATTGAGTAATGGGACAGCTCCGGCCCCACGATAGAGGCATCCTTCAGAGAGAATGGCTTCTCAGGATCAGGGACAGTGACAGGAATAGCTGTGCAGGTGGGAGAAGCAAAGGCTCTGACTTCAAATCCGAGAAGGCTCTTTCGGCCGCTGAGGTGGCCAACATTGGGATTAGCATTCTTCCTAGGTGGAGAGACACAATTCGGAGCCACCTGTGATAGAGAAGTGGGATATAAATCTGCCAGATAATAATTGGCATAAGCCAAAAAAGGATTGTATGCTCGTAAGTCCAACTAGGTCGTGCCATTGCACAGATGAGACTGACTTAGTGGTTGATACATCTGCAGGCCTCGGTCGGTGACGATGTAACCGAGAAAGGCAGGACTGGGTTGGTTGGAACACGCCACTTCTATAACTTGGCGTTACAGAGGCGGTTGCTGCGAAGGCGTTGCAAGGACAGGCGCCACCTGTGATAGATGGTGTCGGCGGTCAAGGGAGAAAACACAGAAATGTCGTCCAGATTCACGATGAAACACGTGTTAGAAGCAGACCCTCTGAAAGATGGCGTTTACTCGAACTCCTGAAAGGAACGCCGGGCGGCATTGCACAGACCGAATGGCATTACTAAGGTATTCGCAAAATGGAACAGCAATTCACGGGTATTGAACGCGTCTTCCATCATCTCCTCACGGATCCTGATGAGATTGTATGCCCGCGCAGGTCCTATTTGGAGACAGAACCTTGGATCCCCTGGTAGCGGTAATGAGTTCGTAATTAGGCGGAAATTGGGTACCGGTTTTTCTACGGTAATCTGGTCAGACCTCGGGTAGTCGATGCAATGGACGAGAGAAACCCATCCTCTTCTGTGACGAAGGGGTAAAAAACCCGGCCTCCGCGCGGGTGATGAAAAGGACTTGCGTTAATAAAGCCCTTTTGCAGTAGGTTCTCACGGGGATATAGTCCGGACAGGCCTGAGAGTCTCTTGGTTTGGACAACGGGTGTATAAAACTTATCCTTCGTGGAGGACTTCGGTCACAGGAAGGAGCGTCAATGGTGACAGTCATAGGGGCGATGAGGAGGTAAGGGATTTCGATTTATTTTTTTTTTTTTTTTTTTTATCTTTCTATTTTTTATTTTTTTTGCTTTATTTATTTTTTTTTTTTTTCTCTTAGTTTCTTTTTCCTTTCTGGACTGTTTCGAAAAACGTCCACCGTAGTCCGCCGCGTATTCAGCGGGAAAGACCTGGCAGGGACCTGTACGACTGATGAGGGGTGGAATGGCACGGGACGGTCGCGGTAACTAGAGAGACAGCGATTTGGCAGTCGGGCCCCAGCGTTCGAATCTACATTACGGGGTTCTTCAGTTCGAGGGTCGGGGCATGGAGCTGCTATTAGCCAACGAAGACCCAAAGAGGTTAGCGGAGGGCATGACCGTGGGACGGACGTAGAAGGTGATCACTTAGCTCATCTGTGTGTAAGGACCCCACGTGGTGAGACATGGCTTGGTTAACGTACAGAAATGGCCTCACGAAGTAGAGCTCGCACACACTCATCGGCAGGGATTTCCCAGGGGGCTTCTCCAGTCGGGCTTCACCGGGAGAAGGCGATTACTGGTGGGACACCAAGAGGTGGCATGAATAAAGTTCCCGGCGGATCAGAGTCACAAGAAAGGGGGCACCCGAAAAGCGATTCCGAACCGATGAAACCTGTCAACCTCCATAGTAAGGCGTGGATGAGGAAAGTGTCACACCATCAGGGATTGTGAGGGACCTCTCCAGATCATAGCTGAGGTGCGGTGCGCGTTTCCTTGCCGCTGTGGCGAGAAAGCAGGCGCATCATTGCGGAAGTGGATCCGGGTGGCACTGTAAAGGCACAGAACTTCTGTCGCTGCCCGCACGGCGGGACAGCTGTTCATGTTTTCTGACAGATGTGCCCGGTCCGACTTGATGGGTCTTCACTCTGGTAGGAAGTGAAAGATGGCAGGCTGTGGTGCTTGGAGAAGGACCGGGGGTCCAGGCGAGCGCAATCCGGTAGTGTCGGGCGAGATAACATTCATGGCGTCAGTTCAATCTTGTCGCTCGGCGATATCGAAATCGATTCCGAGTGGCTGGTGGTACTCAGTTCGCTTAGAGAGGACGGGATTTCGCTCGGCGCGATAGAGCGGTCAGTAACTCTGTCCGGACAGGCCCCTTTTTAATAGTTAGCAATAGGGCGTAGGGCGTCGTGTCCAGGTCTAGCTCCGACGCAGGGTACTGAATACGACAACTGCGTAGTCGCCTGATCAGAGGAGGTCACCTCGCTGGCGAATAGGTTCAGTAGAGCGGTTTCTGCCGAGGAAGCCCGTGCCGGCCTGCCTTAAATAGACACTGCGGAACTCTGAGAAAGGAAATAGCCCTGTAGTCCGTCGTCACCGGTTCGCCGTAAGTCCCAGGAAGGGGGTGGCCCAAGCTAGAGCCTTCAACCGAGAACACAGAGACTGACCACGAAGGGCATCACTTGGCGAGTTCGCAGTGGGAAAATTATTGATCGGCCATCAATTCAACGCGCATCGAGCACTGGGTAATAAAAAATCCACTGCAATCTGTTTGGAGCCCCTTGCACCTTGTAGGGTAGTGGTAGGCCGCATGCCGGAAGTCCAGGTGCTGGCGGGAGGGCGAATCGCCACAGGACGGTTGTGTCGGCGGCTGTTTGATTATCCAGGGGAGGCTGCTGCAGCATGGCGGGACAACTGTGTTCAGCTTGCTGGGCTTGTTGCAGCTAGTGATGTGACTGCTGAGCCACCTATCGCCGTGAGATCCGGTTCACTGGGCAGAGGTACCGTGGGCGGCGATCCATGGCCGGATCTTACTGTAAACAGCGAAGGCAGTAGAGGTGGATCCGCCTGGACGCCCACCGCTAAGCGATGGTGTATAGCCGTACCAGGGGACGGTAGTCTAAGTAGAACCGGGTTTTCACCAGGGAGCCCGCCGCTAAGCGTGGATGGACTGTGCCTGCTGGCGTGAGAACTTCCAGGTCGACCCTGGCACGTGACTTGCGTGCGGTGGCTGCCAAGGCAGAGCGGAAGAGGTACAGAATCGTGAGACAGTAGGGCGAAGTCGGGGACAGGCAAGAGGTCAGAGGCAGGCTGGCAAGGTTCGTCGGTCAGGATTACAGGAAGCGAAGAGGTTCTGGTACACCGAAGTGCAGACATCGAGCGGGAACTGAAGCTTTCTGAAGGGCAGTAACGCAGAAAGATCGGCATAGGTGGACCCGGGAAGGAGAGGGTTAAATAAGGCGTCACCTGCCAGTCTTAACCAATAATGGGCGTAATGGACCTTTAAATTCACCGAGAGCAGGCGCGCGCGCGCCTAAGGCGCCGGCACGCGACAAACGCGGCCGGCCCAGGAGGAAGGAAGGAGACTCAGGTAGCGCAGGGAGGTTAGGAGGAAGCAGGGAACCTCGGAACCGCGGGCAAGGCAGGGAATCCGCGAGGAGCCCGGCGACGGGTTGACAGCTCGGGTGTGCCCGCAGCCGGGCGGAGGGCTGCGGGACCCACCGAGACACATGATGGGCCATGTGAACAAAATGGAGTAAGCTGTTTGTGCTCATTTATTCTTGGGTTTAAACTGGGTAATAGTTAGACGGGGTATTACACTATCCAAGATAGTCATGTGTTGTACTGTTCCTCTGACAGATTCAGTAATACACTTTTAGAAGGAGTAACAGATTGGTGTTATCCTTCCAGTTTTTAGAGGGTATGTGTCGCTTCATACACTGACTCTGCCTGCACTGACGGGACAATGTCAGACTGTGCAGGGACACTTCCCTAGTTGGCAACACCCATCTGACAGATTCAGTAATACATTTCTGTAAAGAATAAAAAGGGAACAGCCCAAAACGAGTTAAAGAAAGATGCCCCCGAATTTTTTTTCACAGGAACACAAGGGTTTTTTCAAAATAACATGTCAGGAATGTCAAGTCCAACAAGTAGCAAACTAAATGGAAATGGAAAATACCTCTCTTATTAACCGATTAAACAGTGTCTATGTAATAAAACATTTTTTTCTTTGGGCCCAAATTTTTGAGAAAATTATAGCACTGTGAATAATGTTTGACCCCATAGACTTACATATTTAAAAATTTTTTAGGGGTTTCCGGCTTTTAGCGTACTCACTTAAAAGCACTTTTTCGTAAATATTTAAAGGGTTGTCCATTCCCCACAGAAAAAAATAATATAACCCTGGGCCCCATTAAGAAAAAAAACTATACTCACCTTCCTCCCCCCGGGTTTCCACTTTAGGTCTCGTTTTTACCTTTTACTTTCTGATCTTGGATTTTCACCCGCGTAGCCCTGATGGGCGCAGAAAGTTTTTTAGTCTCTACAACATCACCTTTTAAAAACCCCAGGGGGATACAAAGCTGAAAGTGAGGATTGGGGAAAAACACAAGTATAAGACAAAATTTTAAAAATTTTGAGCCCCCTTTAAAGTTTTTTCTTTTTTGTTCCTCAGCACCATTTTAAAAATTCACTAAAAATTTGAAGCTTAAAGGGGTTGTTTAAACAGCTTTTTTCTCAGACCCACAGGCCCTTCTTTTTCACTTTTCCTTTGGTTAGGCGTGGGGCTTCTATAGCATGAAAGGCTTATCCACTCTGCGGGTATTTTGAAAAACCCCCTTAAAGTATATCTCTATTTTAAAACGGGCTTTCACAATAAAAAGGGACAGGGGTTATTTTTTGGAGGTACACTTCAAGAGCTCAAGCCATGGACATTAAAGTTGCCTAAACAATCACAAGTTGCCGAGGGCAGAAATTAAACCCCCTTTAAAGCCAACACCCAAAATTTCTTAATGCCCAGAACATTTTTTCGTTTTTCCCTTTTTACGTTTCAACAGTTGAAACTTTTTTATTTTTTCAATGCGCAGTTTTATAGGCCTCGTTTTATTTCGAGACAAGTTGTACTTTAGGGGGGAATATTTTAATTTTAAACATTATAAATAATGCAGAATTTTTTTATAATTTTTTTTTTAATTTTTATTTTTTTGAAAAAAAAAAATTTTTTAAAAACCAAATTCACATTTCCCCACTTAAAAAATTTTTTTAAAAATTTAAAATTTAAAAAAGGAAATTACGGTCTTTGGGATCCCTAAAATGTTTTTTTTTTTTTGGTGTTAGTATACAAAAATTTTATTTAAATTTTTTAAATTTTATTATTTTTTTTTTTAATTTTTTTATTTTTTTTTTTTTTTTTTTAAAAAAAACTTTTAAGTTTTTTTTGTTTTTTTTTTTTTTTTTACATTTACATTATAATTTTTGTGCCCATTCTGACCCCGGCAGGATTAGGACACACACAGTTTTCCTATTCATGGTTTTATACACAGACAGCTCGGGGGGGCCCCCCAAAAAAGGGATCTTCAGAGTTTTACTGGGGCCAGCCTTTTCCCCAGGCTCTGTCGGGTCACCGGGTGTTCCGATCACCCACAGAGAAAGGGGAAACCCTTTAAAAGGGCCTGCATTTAACGCACCCCCCGAAACCAAAGGGGTTTAAAAGCCCCGGGGTTGCAAGGTTTTCCCCCTGCTCCCGTGCTTGCGGGGAAACCCGGGGGAACAGGGCTGTGCAATCCCCCGGGCCCCCGCAAAACCCGGGGTGTTTGCAGCGATTTTCTAAAAAAACGTCGTTTCGGGCGAACAACCCAATTCGGCGGGTGGTCGAAAAGGGAATTTAAAGAGGGGGTTCGGGAACCTTAACCAAACCTTTTATAAGAAACCAAAATTCGGAGATTTAAAAATTTTGAAATGCAAAAAGGGCTACAGACTTTTAAAGGGGTTAAAAACTTGCCATTAATTTAAAAAACAATTTTCATTTGTTGGATAACACTCAGCAGGGAGTGACTCACCATGATCAGATAAATCAGATAAGAGAGAGAGAGCAGAGAGAGGTGGTTAATACCCCAAGAAAAATTTTGTATACACAAGCCAGAAAAAATTTCCTTTACTCCTAAAAAAAAAACCAAAATCGAACAACAAAGTATTTGGTAGGGGTTTTCCCTTTCCCTTTTCCCCTTAATAAAAAAAAAAGCTATTCATTGTGGTGAGAAAACCCTTTTAAATAAAAGGTTAGATAGAGGCTCAGTGGGCAAAGAGACAGTCTAAAGCTGCCTAAATAAAATTTTTCAAATTTGAAATAAATTGGGAGCGGGAAAAAAACTGCAAAAGTGGAGCGACTGTAGATGCTGGCATAAAAAGTGAGCATGTGTCATCTTCCCTTTTATATAGTAAGACAGAAATAAGTGGGACAAGTGTTGTGTAGCCATGTATCCTGAGACAGACCTGGACTACAGTATTAGATAGGGGGTTATAAACGAATCACATGATCTGCCAAAATGAGGCGAGATGTGGATAAAAACTCTGAAGCTTTTTCTTGTTTTTTTCCCCATTTGAAAACCCACACAAAATAAAAACATATTAGGGGTGATGAAAAAAATTCCACTAGCTTTGAGAATGAAGCAAACAAGTGTGTGATGATAGATTTAATTAAAAATTCTCCTTCTTATTCTTTCAAATTTCAAGTGCGCATTTCTGCAGTAAACAGTGTCCAGAAATGAACAGTTATGTCCATAGAGAAGTTGCGCAAAAACCGATCCAAGTCTTCCTCTGCTCAGAACGGAAAAAAAACAAAACGTGAAGACAGAAGATGATGTTTCCGCTTACACGATTTTGGGTGGTTGTAAATGAAAAATTAAAAAAAAGGGGGCCCGGGCCACCTGCAAGGGAAATACCGGCCGTTTGCCCAACCGGTTTGCCCGTTTTTCCGCGATGAGCGGAAAGGGGGCAGGCCCCCCCCTCCAAATGGGAAAAGCACAGTTTCCCGGAAACCGGATGGAAGATTGTGCATGTTCAATGTTTTGCGGCCGGACCCCCCGGGGGGAAAAAAACCGCCGGGGCAAACCGTGCATGGGGACTGCGCACAAGTTTTCCCTACAGACCCTAGTGCCATTTTCGGCCCGGGATTTCCGGCGGTCTGAAAAAACCGCAAACCCTCTGAAAACCGTCCGGGGAAAACCCCGGGCCGTGGGACTTTCCCCCTTAATCGGTGGATATACAGCAGCCAAAGAGATCCCGTGTTTGTATTACATAGCAAGATACTCCAGGCTTAAAATGGTATACAAAGTGGCCCGCTCTCCCCAGTAAATTTCTTTTTTTTATAACGTATGACCTTTTTTCCCCAAGATTCCCGTTGTTCCTTGTTGTATGAATAAAAAATTGAAAAACACCAAATATGGGGAGTTGCCCATACAGGTCCACACCAAAACACGTTTGTGAAATGGGTTTAAATAAGACTTAAATGCACCCCAATAAAACTGTCCGCCACTGTCTGAAAGGCAT
>JAODAL010081662.1:0-11831 GCA_025379985.1 Phyllomedusa bahiana | reverse complement strand
TTTAAACGCCGAGAGTTTTCTGTAAAAGGCATAGCCAGAGAATACTGAACGGGAAAGCAGTAAAAGAAAAAACGAGGCACGAAATTTTTGTGCCAATGAGACCATACACCCCAGTCATGAGTCGTACATCTCCTCCCCCCCCTCTATCCTCGGAGCTGATTGGTGGTCCCCAAAAATTACAAAAAAACGCTGAAAATGGCACGATAGTAAAATATTATCTATAAGATTGTCACCTAAACTATTGCGTGATCAGAAATTTCAGATAATCCTAAAAACCGTGCCGATTTAAACTTTTGTCGATAATATCGCTCATCCCTATTCAAAAACCCCTCATGAATCTCATCTAGGGGTGTATTGTGAATTTTGGGTGCACAGGTGTTCCATAGTTTTTTTAGCATTGGGCCATGAAAATGGGTGAGTGGGTAAACGCAGTTCCGGCATTGTTTTTTGGGCTTCAATTTTACAGCGTTTGCCATGCGGTATAAATGACATAACTTTACTATGTGGGTCAGTAAAATAAAATTAATTTTATATAGTTTTTTATGTTTTATTACTTTTACACAATTGAAATGCATTTATAAAAAAATTTATTTTTGTATCATCATAGTCTGATAGCCATAACTATTATTTTTCTGTATACGGAGCTGATTATGGGCTTGTTATTTGTGGGATGAGTTGATGTTTCTATTGGTACCATTATGGTGTGTATTTGTCGCTTTCATCATTTTTTATTAAGGTTTTTGTGAAGCATTTTGAACAAAATACAGCAATCCTAGTAGTGATTTTTATTTTTATTTCTTACAGCGGTCACTGTGCGGTATAAATTAAATGCTAGCTAGCTACACAATAAAAACACTTTTTTTCAAAAAGGAAAACATGTTTCTGCAGCGCCATAGTCTGAGAGCCATAACTTTTTTATTTTTTTGTGTACAGAGATGTGTAGGGGCTTATTTTTTGCGGGATGAGTTGACGTTTTTAACCCCTTCCTGACGGACGGTCATTATAATATGGCTCTAAATTTTTTTCCTCCTTGCCTTCTGAAAGCCATAACTTTTTTATTTTTACACCTACATAGACATATTTGGGCTTTTATTTTGCGGGACAAGATGTACTTTCCAATGGTGTTATTCATATTACCAGATAACATACTTGGGAACTTTTTTTACACTTTTAATTCTTTAGTAAAATATATGTATTATCTGTATTCTACAGGTTGAAATGCATCCACCAATACCAAACATATAAAGTGTCCATTATGTTTTGGTACCGTAAAAAAGTTTCAAACATTTTCTATTTTAGAAATTTGCGCCGTGGCACCATTTTCTGCAATTTTTTTGTCTTCTAGGGTGTACAGCGTTTATGGGAAAAATTATGTTTTATTTTAATAGATCGGACTTTTTCAGATGCGGCGATACCAAATATGTGTAACTTATTTATTATTTTATTTTTTTATTTGTAAAATGGCGAAAGAGGGGTGATTTGAACTTTTAATACTTTTAAAAAATTTTTACACGTTAAAACTTTTTTTTTTTGTAGTTTAACTTTGAGTCCCCCTAAGGTGCTTCAACACTAGGGGGCGTAATCATTGATTTAGATCAGCAGCCATCTTTGCCTCGGCATCTAAAGGGTTAAACCGCCGGGCGTTAGCTGCAATTAGCCGCTAACACCGGGTGGTGATCCCAGTTTAAAGCCACTTACCTGCATCAGGAAGTATGGATATGTCCTAAGTCGGTAATGGGTTATTGGTATCATTTTTGGAGGAGCAAGGCTTTTTGATCGGTTTAAAATCTGTTTTTTGGAAGGCAGGGTAAAGAAAATACTGCAATCCTCGTAGTGTTTTTTTAAATTTTACTTGTAATAGGGATCACTGACAGTATACACGACAAGTTAGTTTTATTCAATGGGTCAAGACGATTATGACAATACCCAATTTCTATGGTTTTTTATGTTGAAACACTTTAAAAAAAACTGTGTTTTTAATGTGTAAAACAAGATTTATGCATCACTGTCTTCTGATTCTTTGTACTTTAGGGACACAGTCAGGTTAGCCTCCAAGAGTGAGGGTGCCTTTTTTGGGGTGGGTCCTCTGCTGTTAGTAGGACAATGTGAGGATGTCATTTCCTTTCATTTTGAAAATTTTTATCTATCAAAATGGCTACCATTTTCCCACTTTATCGCTCCAAATATGGAATTATCATCCTGGAACATCTGTTGTCAATTCCTAAGGTTACGTGAGTAATTATTTCCAAATTTACAAATTTAACAAATATTAATGGATTGATTGATTGATTGATTGATAAAGATACATGATACCCATATGAAAAGAAAAATTTAATGTTGTTTCCATATAAATGTTTTTATAAAAAATGTGGGGTATTCTTTTCTTTGTTGTCAATGTACTACAGTATATCATTGGATACCTACAGTGTCTCACCAGCACCTTAGAACCTTGTTTATGTTTGTTACTAACAACCTTCAACCTTTTAGAGCTCTGTAGCGTGGTGCCCTGCTATTAAAAACCTTGTATCACCAATGTCAGTCACTGCTGTAGAACCACTCACAGCTTGAATAGGAAGAGTGAGCCTGAAGCTGACTATGAGGAGCAGGCTCTGTTAAACAGCCTGGTCAGAACACCCTTATAAGCCCAGGTCAAGCTACTGGACTTGGTAGCAGACTATTTACAGTCTGCAGATTTAGGTAACAGGTCAGATGAGCAGGTATTTATTTGGTTCTGTATTCACTATGCACATTGCTTCTACTGTTTAATTTGCTGGACTTTGCTATAATATGCACAAGAACTTTGTCTCCTGCTACCCTACTCTCACAGAAAATCTCCTGCACTACTAAAAAATATAATAAATCACACATTTTTACATTGTTCTGTTAATATTTGCTTAGTTATCATATAGTAGGGGAATAGCAGTGTATTTAATTTTAGGTTTTATTTTAACTTCAACAGCATTCTGTTAACTCATGATAATTAATACAATGTAAAAATCCATCATGGTGCCACTTAATTTAGTTACATAATACTATTAAAATCTGTTACATAATACAAGCAGCTCAAGAGTCTCACATCCATGAAGTAAGCATATTCTTGACTATTCTTGACTATTAAACGCTGACAGACTTTTGACCTTGTAAATCCTGTAGAGATGTGTATGGTTAATTGAAACACAAAATCTTAATGGTAATTAAGCAGAGTATTTTGCTGTGTTTACTTGAGAAAATGTTAGGCCAAGGAAACAAAATTATTTCAACTAATTATAAGTACGCTATTTAGATTTTATTCAGTAATAACCAACTCTAACTAAATCCTGTGTGGCTTTAATAAGACAATTATGGAGTTGATTTTATACATTTTAACTGTAAAATTTTCAAAACCTTTTACCCACATAAGGGGGATATAAGCATAAGTAACATGATATTAGTATGTACACACTCCAAACTGAACATATCAAAAATAGTAGCAAAGTCTTAAAAGGGTGTTCTCATTATGCTGTTTCACAGAGCCAGAAACAGCTTCATGCCTATTCCCAAACAATGATGGTGGGGTGTAAACACTTGAAAATCTTTTTGCCATAGGCAAACAAACACCTATTAAACCATCTTTTTTTTTTTTATGAAAACGTAATAACTTCTAAGTCATACACTTAAAAAGAGCAAAAAAATACAGAATCAAACGAAAAATCTAAAGTTCCGATTCTCTAATTTCTCAATTTACAAATATGAAAACCAAAATGAAAAAATTAGCAATACCACAAGTCCAGTAGCTCCAAAACCCACTGGACACAAAATGAATTGTTATCCATATAGTCACTAATACTACGTTTAGCTGAATAGGACACCATGGCGGTCAATGCTCCTAAACAAAGTTGTAGCATGCTCACTATTCCTAGATCCCTAATTCCTAAAATCCCTAAG
This sequence comes from Phyllomedusa bahiana, assembly GCA_025379985.1. Taxonomy (NCBI): domain Eukaryota; kingdom Metazoa; phylum Chordata; class Amphibia; order Anura; family Hylidae; genus Phyllomedusa; species Phyllomedusa bahiana. The sequence continues at coordinate 7,907 of JAODAL010081662.1, read as the reverse complement.
GTAAAGGAAGTGACATTTTTTCACTTTGGTTTTCATATTTGTAAATTGAGGGATTAGAGAATCGGTAACTTCTAATTTTTCTTTTGGTTCTGTATTTTTTTGCTCTTTTTAAGTGTATGAATTAAAAGTTATTAAGTTTTAATGTTCAAAAATTAGTCTTTAATGATTTAGTAGAGGTTTAAGTTCGTCTATGGCAAAAAGTTTCAAGAACCAGCTACAGACTCACATTTTCTGTTCAGGCTCTGGGTGGTTCTAAAGCAGTGACTGGCATATCAGCTCTGCTATTCCTAGCTGAGCCGATTATAATAAGATGAATACAGAAGGTTATTAAACTGTAATGCACAAGGCTACATAGCTCTATAGGGTTGAAGTTTGTCAGTAACATAGATAAACAAGCTCATGTGCTGGAGATAACACACAGCAGGGAGGGATGTTCCCATTGTCTGAGAGTGGCTGCAGGAGCAATGAGAGCAGTGTGAGAGCAGAGGGAGGTTGTCGGTAACTTGAAGAAACTGTTGTTACAAACAGAAGATAAAATAGCTCCGAAGCAAAGCAAAATCAGAACAGCGATGTATTTGGTAATAGTTTTTCTTACCTTTGCATGAATGTTTAAAGCTAATCATTGTGGAGAGAAAATCCCTTTAAGTGATATTTTCCTTATATTTCATTGGCCTGAAGTTCTACATTCTCTTTTTTAGGATGTCTGTAAATGTTCAGAAAACTTTTACAGTCTCTAAAAAATGTTTTAAGTGTAAAGTTGAAGACAGGAAGGAGGGGGACACAGCTGCACTTCTCACTCAATGTTCTTGTTCAAGGAGAGAGAAGAGTAACAAGATGAGACAATTCATTGGTACAGAGCACACAGCACAACACTTATATCACACCAAGAAGAGTTTACCCACCTAAACAATGATGGAGAGGAAATGGTGTTTACAAAAACCAAAAGAGAAAAGGGAAAGGGTTTATCCAGCAATCAAAAAATCCTCAAATGACTTGTCTGAGTTTATTAATTTCATTGAGGTGTATTCTGAGCTAATGTATGCATTTCATGTACTGTATGTAGCCTCCGTTTACTGCAGCCGAACAGTTTTAAATCTGTTTACATTGTAGAGGTGGTACCATACCCCAACTCAGTCCATTTCTGTTGTAATCTGGAGAGTAGTGTTGAGCGATTATTATCGACAAAGTTGAATTCGGCACAGTGTTTATGTTGATCGAAATTTTTAAATCATGCGACAATTTAGGTCAAAATCTGTGCATCATCTATTAAGATCGCGCCATTTTCGACGCTTCCTGTCATTTTGGCGGCCAGGAAATCAGCTTACAGAATAGAGCAGGGTGAGATGTGTGTGCGACGTCATGACTGGGATGTGTATTGTTGCGATTGGCTGGAAAAATCACATGACCTCGTTTTACATAGAACAGCCCTTCCTGTTCATGATCAGTGTCTCTCAGCATCTCATAGCAGGAGGACGTGCGCTCTGCCTGTGTCCAAACAGCTCAGCGAAATTATTCTATTTCTTCACAGAGAAAGTTTCACTGTTAGCTGTGATCCTTACCACTTAGTTAGATCAGAGATTAGAAGATTTTATGTAGTTAGGTAGTAAATTTTAAAGGAGCATCTACCGCTGTAAAGTCACGGAGGGGAGCGGGGGGAGGGGGTGGGGGTCCAGCGGGCGAACACAGGCAAGCTCTATAAAGAATACTGGATAAAGTTCACCAAAGAACTTAGTGTAGACATTGCACTCCAATAGCTTTATTGTTAACAGTTTTCTATTGAAATATTTCCTGGATATTGGGCAGACTGAACTTATATTAGGATACACATCTTTTCTAGTAACTGCAGGTCTCTTTGTTAGGTGCAAAACTCCACTTTTATTATCAGTATACATTTCAGATACGTGTTTTTTTTGCATTTTTGCCCAGTCCAGATTTGTTGATAGACACCTTGCACTTAAATTAGAATCCAGCAATTTTGTAGTCAGCACAGGTTGATAGGTGCCAAAAATACCTTTTATTATCCGAATACATTACAGATACGTGTCTTTTCACTTTGGCGCACTACAGCTTTGTTCTGAGGCACTTGCAGTTTAAATGTGAATACAGCAATTTTGTATCACCACAGGTGAATTGAAAGGTGCCAAAAATACCTTTATTATCCGAATACATTTCAGATACGTGTTTTTTCACTTTGGCGCAGGCCAGCTTTGTTGATAGAGCTACTTTGCAGTTAAATGTGAATACAGCAATTTTGTAGTCACCACAGGTGAATTGATAGGTGCCAAAAAATACCTTTTATTATCCGAATACATTACAGATACGTGTTTTTTCACTTTGGCGCACTACAGCTTTGTTCATTGAGGCACCTTGCACTTAAATGTGAATACAGCAATTTTGTAGTCACCACAGGTGAATTGAAAGGTGCCAAAAAATACCTTTCATTATCCGAATACATTACAGATACGTGTTTTTTCACTTTGGCGCACTACAGCTTTGTTCATTGAGGCACCTTGCACTTAAATGTGAATACAGCAATTTTGTAGTCACCACAGGGGAATTGCAAGGTGGGCCCCCAAAAATACCTTTTATTATCCGAATACATTACAGATACGTGTTTTTTGCACTTTTGCCCAGTCCAGATTTGTTGATAGAGCCACCTTGCAGTTAAATTTGAACAAGAACAAATGTACCTAGTAGGTCCCTACCAATAGTATAAAAACCTCTTGAATAGCATATATAGAAGACAATTTAAAGAGGAAAAATCGGTCCTAAAAAATAACTTTTATTAAATATAATTAAAATATCGTGATCTATCTCGAAGAACTCACAAAACACTGTGGGAGGCAACAACAACCACATGCGTGGGACCAGAGTGATATACAAAACCTGGCCCTATAAACCTAACATACCCCTACCTAACTGAGAGAGATACAGGATAATCGCCCCGATAAGGGCGTTCCTGTCCGCAACCTTACCCTAATTCAAAAACACCCTGTTATTCCTCATGGTCCCGTCCCAACATGTTTCAATCATCCATGACATCATCAGCGGACAGTCTGGAAAGATTATAATTGGCACAAGTATCTGGGTATAGTAACAATAAATGGCTGCAATGATGCGAGGCACAAGATTAGAGGGTAGATAAATACTGATGGTAATTACTGATGCAGAGACAACATAACATGCCGTGTTTACATAACAAAGAGGACACTACCTTAAGTTTCATCTGCATAATGCCGCCTTGTAGTTTGCAATATAACCAGCAAGACCACCAGGCTGTGGGAAGTACAAAAACAAAAACAAAGAGGGGGATGAGATGAACAGCCAACCCCAAACAAACCCCCCCACCACAAAGCAACACCCATATAACATACTATTGAGTTTCAGACTGTAAGTATCTCCCGCCTGTAAGGGGCATGACAGCGTGGCTGTGTGAGACGCCGAAAGCTGGCGGCGTGCGGAAGATAAAGGCGCCCTCATGGCGCCTCCGTGACATCACATAGTGCGCCAGCAACGGAGAACTGCGCCGAGAAAGCGTCCATAGTTACGGCGCATGCGCAGATAAGCATCGCGAAGAAATGTATACAGGACGCAACACCGGGGCAGACAGACTGAGCAGGTGATTTTAAACAACATGCTCGGTTAACAGCTAGTGAAACGACATTTATTGGTAGGAAAAACAACTGATAATCCGTTCCAAATCTCCCAAGGGACATAGATAAAATTAGTTAGGATATTATGCTCAAATGATCAAGTTAATTCAACAATGTTGTATATGCAAGGAAAAGAAAAGAAACACCTTAAAGATAGCTGCTGAAATCCAACTGGTCATTTAACCCGTTTGGTGCCTTTGTATTTAGGGTAAATGTCCAGAAGCATTCCTTCTGCAGCAATAATCTGTCCAAGTTTCCACGTCTTGAGAGGGAGAGACCCGATCAATGCCCTCCATTTGAGGCATTTAGAGTTCCCCCATGTATGAGTGTATATGCCATGAGATTGGTGTGTCACGTTAATGGCGAACATCGCCCAAATGCTCCCCAATCCTACGTCGCAGCTGTCTTGTGGTTTTGCCTACATACCTCAATCCACATGCACAGGTTATCAGATATACCACATGTGTGGTCTTACAATTGATGAAATATCTAATCTGATAAGTCTTTGCCCCTGTATCATTGGAGAACGTATTTGTCTTTTTCACAAAGTCACAAAACGAACAATCCCCACATCTGAAAGAACCGTTTGTTCTAGTCAGCCACATGTCTTTCTTTGGATGTACAAAGTGGCTACTGACCAGACAGTCCCTCAGATTTCTTCCCCTTCTATATGATATCGAGGGGGGCCCCCCCGACATAATCTACCAAGTCGGGGTCCATTTTCAACACATGCCAATATTTGTTTAGGGTCTGTCTCACCCGAGGGGCCGCATTGTCAAAGGTGCCAATGATGCGCGTTACTGTCTCTTGATCCTGGCTAGTATGGATTCTTGGTGTCAACAATTGGACCCGGTCCCTTGTCAGTGCATGTTGATATGATTGTCTTAATATATGATCTGGATAGCCCTTAGTCAGAAACCGAGATCTCAAAATGTTGGCCTCCTTCTTTAAATCATCCAGAGAGGAACAATTACGTCTGAGACACAAATACTGTCCACGTGGGATCCCCCTTTTCAGGGGTGTCGGGTGGCAGCTCTCCCACCGCAGTAAAGAGTTTGTGGCTGTAGGTTTTCGGTAGATGGTAGTTATTAGCTCCCCATCCTGACCTCTGCCAATACCGATATCAAGGAATGGTAAAAATTCGGAAGAAATCTCAAACGTAAATCTAAGATTAAACGTATTGACATTCAGGTTCTGTACAAACTGCGCAAATTCTTTGTGTGAGCCATTCCAAATGATAAAGATATCGTCAATGAATCTAGCCCACAGGGCTATATGGTCAGAGAAAGGAGGAGGGGAGTCACCGAAGACCACGGACGTCTCCCACCAGCCCAGGTACAGATTAGCATAGGCCGGGGCACAGGAACTGCCCATGGCTGTACCCTGTAGCTGGTGGAAGACGTCCCCATCAAACAGGAAATAATTCCTTGTGAGGGTAAAATACAAAAGTTCCCCAACAAACCTGTTGTGAGCCCTAAGGTGTACCCCTCTGGAAGAGAGAAAGAATTCAACAGCCCTGCATCCCATAGAGTGGGGTATCGACGTATATAGGGCCTCTACGTCGATGCTTGCTAAAAAGGCACTCTCACCAATCGTCAATCCCTCAATGCTTTAATAGATCCATAGTGTCCCTAACAAAGGATGGTAAGGTTTCAACAAATGGTGCCAGTATGTGGTCTAGATAGATACCACAATTTTGACAAAGGGCCCCTATCCCAGAGACAATGGGACGTCCCCTCAAGGGGGACACCCCCTTGTGAACTTTGGGCAAAGCATAAAATGTAGCAACCCTAGGTGTGCGTGGATATAGAAAGTCATATTCAACTTGGTCATGAGTTCCATCTCTTTTGCCTGTGTTAATAAACTTTTTAGTTCTGCCTGAAAACCCATAGTAGGATCTGCTGATAAACGTGCATAGCAGTTTTTATCCATCAAAAGATTCAGGCACATCTCCCGATATTGCTGACAAATCATCACTACAATGTTGCCCCCCTTGTCAGAGGGCTTAATGCATAGCTCGCGGTTCTTTGATAGGGATTCTAGTGCTACCCGTTCAGATTTAAGATAATTCGTCCATCTGGACTCTTTTATCTTGGCCAGATCTTTAAGGACTAAATCCAGAAATGCCTCAATGCAGGATGCTTCTGCTACTGGTGGCATCTTATTACTCTTGGCCCTCAAGTTTGTAAAGGGGCCCTTTCCAATGTCATTTTGTGGTATATCTGCCAGTCCGAATAGTAATCTTACATCTTGCAGCATATCAACAGGGATCCCCATTTCAGAGCTTTCCCATCTATTTTTTGCTGCAAAGAACTTTTTCCAGTAGAGTTTCCTTGCAAATATATGTAAGTCCTTGGTCCATGTGAATAAATTAAATCTCATTGTCGGGACAAATGATAGTCCCTTACGTAATAGATTCATCTCATCAGATGTCAAGATTTTATCTGACAAATTGATGATTTGAGATTCTAGTTCTTGTGGGGCCTGCACTATACTCGGTAGCTGGGGTTGGTCGTTCGTTCTCTTAATCGGATTTGGTAATTCGGGTCTAAAAAACGCTGTCCGTTTCCCTACTTCTCTGAGAACCTCTTCTCCCCCCCCCCTGGTTACCCTTGATCTCGTCTGTGATCTAGAAGGTCTCCGACCTCCTTCCCTCTCAGAGTCGACTACTCGGTCTCTGATGAGGAGACGTCAGTGGGTATCTCTCTCCCAGGGGTTCGATTACCTAGACACACGTAAGCCTTGTTTTCCCTGAAATCTGTAAGATCCCACAGAAATTGACGATGTTTCCTTTCTTTAAGGTGATGTTGAAATCGTTCAATATTCACCTGTAAAGTTTTTTCTTTAGTCGTGAACTCAGGTTCACTCGAAAATTTCTGAATGAGATCGATCTGTTCTATAGTTTGTTATTCAGAGACTCAAGGGTCACTTTTTCTTACAAGGAAAACTGTAGTAATCCAGCACTCGTACACGCAGGATGTTGGAAAAATTAAGAAGGTTCACTATTTATTGAAGAAAAGAACTATAAAATCATTGGTTAAAATACATCCAAAGCACCACAAAGTTGACACGTTCAGGCTTATCCTTCAGCCCTTAGTCGTAACATATCAAACATGGTGCCATACTTCAATATATATCCACCACCAAACCAATTACTTGTGTCACCTGATGTTTAACTCTCTATTAAACCCAAATGAAAACAGGAGAGAAAAAATGGGATGCAAAAAAGTATGCAAAAAATGTATGCAAAAAAAGTATGCAAAAAATGATGAAACATTTTATGCAAAAAACGTTTCAATAAAACTAGATATTGTGATTGATATCTGAAAGTTTAAAAAATGTATAACTGATAAACCAAAGTATTAAAAATTTACATATAAAAAATTAATATAAAAAAAAGTAAAACCGACTTATAATTTGGCCATTGGGGAAATTGGTGTCCCAAAACTAATATCCAAAAAGCCTCCCTGTTCATCAAAGCTTCTCCAATTTCCCCAGTAAGTTTATAAGTTTCTATGGCATTACACTAAAATGTTGTAAGTCACCCTTTTGAATCCGGATATTTTTGGCACCCCAAGAAAATTACGGAGGCTTTCAATGAGTAGGTCTTTGATTTTTTCCCTCACTCGGGGAAATTGAGACATCTGGTGGTGCCCTATATAGCCCTTACATGATCACACCCAAAAAAGGTAACTAAGGTGGTATGAAGTTCATAAAAGTTTAATTGTATAAAATTTTTTCCGTTGTAAAAAATTCAAAGCTCCCCTTTAACCCCTAAATTACATTTCCCACTCACTAACCGCATTTTTTAAGGATCCTTTTTTTATCAAACCAAGAATTTTTTGCGATTAGAATATTGGTTATCATGTAGGGGAAACCAGTTTCCAATGGTTTTGGGTCTTTTGGATATAAATTTACTCCCTTTTTGAGAATTTCTTTTAGGACGGGTCCTGTTAGACAGGGGAGAAATTTATTTATAATATTAGTAATCTAGTAAAATTGTCGGGAACATCGTAGTGAAACATAGCGCAAAAAATTTTTATCTTTTTTTCTTTTTTTTTTTTACCAAGTCCAGTAAAGAATCATCCTATCTCAGCAGAGCTTATTTATCCCCCTTGTATATGCCAAGTTTTTTTACCCCCTATTTTTTTAACCCGTCACTGATAACTCTCTTTTCCCTTTTATAGTCTCTGCCGGCGGGAATTTCTTTTAGGGCTATAAAATTCCCGTGGTGTTGTTAATTAAATGGACTTA
>JAODAL010081661.1:0-11832 GCA_025379985.1 Phyllomedusa bahiana | reverse complement strand
AAATTTACACCCAAATAGAACTTTTTAATCACTGATATTCTATCACCACATGATTGGTTAATTGGTGGTCGAAAGAGACAAGTTATAATTTGCATGTACGTATGAAGCATTAATGATATGATACTTCCAAAGCTCCCCTTTATTTGTTGGGGGGAAGAGGAATCCTTGACTTTCTTGTTCTAACAGGCAAGCATCTGTCCAAGGAAAGCGTGTGAGAGAATCTGATAGTTCGATAAGGATTATAGCAAAAAAAGCGTTTAAAAACTATCGATAGCTTAATAAGAATATAATGATGAAACAGACTTTTGATGTTTTTTCCTTTAAATTACCAACTTGACAGTTTCATAGTTGCATTGCTCTTACAGTAAAGAAACAGCTTTTGTGTTGGTGTTCAATGATGTGTGTTTACATAAGGGCACCTCTCAATATTTGAATGAAATTGACTTGTGTCAATGGCAGAGAAATACAGGGGGTTGTTAAATTTGGTGGATGTTGAATAATTCACACAAATAAATCATATGCCGCCAATAACAGACCAGATACAGTCCCAAATTGTATTTGTTCTGTTCTAGGCTACAGCCATGTGGCAGTTACACCTATGTATTTAGGTGTATACAGGAGACACAGAGCTGCTCCCTAATGTGAACCTAGCCTTAACTGGGATGATAGCGGTTGACTTTATATTAGAGAAGCACAACTTAAATGTGCCAATTTCTAGATGTAAAATGGTGGAATTTAGAATGTTCTTTTCCTGTAATAGCATCTTAAAATCAGGTAATTCCACTGATTTCCTCAGTAAGAAAATTTAAAACCCTCCCTGGGGGTTTAGGGCGTTCCACTACTTTTTGTTTCTCTTAAGAGCCCCAGGGGTGTGTTTGTTCTGTGATAATTATGTTCGCCGTTGCTGCATTAATGCATAATTGTAAAATTACTATCTGATCTCTTTTTCAGTTCAGTAGCACAGAATGGTTTTATGCAATCCAAAATGAATTCTTAGTTCCCCACTATTTACCCAGATCAATTATTTAAACTTTTAAATTACATTGACACAATGTTTTCTTTTTGTGACCTGGGTAACCTGGTTTGATGACCTGCTAATGTAACTTACTCTAGTATGGTTAATTTTTTTAAATTTTTTTCAAATTTTGATGTCTTTGGGAATTTTGATTTTATTTCCTAGACTACTGACATATTTGTCTAAAAATACTTCTGTATACAGTATACTACACAGAAATTATATATTCAGTTGCAGGTTTCTGCCACTAGGTGGATTCGCAGGATGTTTAAGTTTGCCACCGAAAAACCCGGGTTCGGTGGGGGGAAGGGAAAATATTTAGTCAGTGCTTAGGATATTGCAAGGTAGCTAGCATGACTGCATTGCGGCCCGGTATGGGTTTTCCTTTTTGGGGTCATGCTTGGGTGGGGGGGTGTTTCCACTTCCCGTGCCGGCTTTCTAGGCCTATTAAAAGGCTGGCACTACAGGTGTCCGGGGATGGTCAGCTGCTTAGAGCTGGGGGGCGCACCGGCTAGAAAAAGGGCTCTGGGCACCCGAGGCTTTTAAAGGGGTTTTGCCACATTAATGTTGCGTGGGATCCCCCAAAAGGGCATTTAATCACTTTTAAAATATATGCATAAAAAAAAAGAATATGCGAGAGCTACAGCCCTTCCTTTAACCCTTGGTTTCCTGACAGTTTACATTTGATAGGAAAGAGATTACAGGAAACGATTGGCGCGCTTGCATATTGCACTTCTTATCGCGGAGGGAAAAATGAAAGAGCTTTGAAGGGGGGGGGGAAAGATTCTTTGTCTTTTGTGTAGAGAAAACCAAAAGGTTGTAATGTAATTATCTTAGTAAACATCAGACGCTCCCTCACCCTTTTAAGGGGGTGGGGAGAAAGATTCTTTGTCTTTTGTATAGAGATCAACTGGTTGTAAAAGTAATTATCTTAAATAAACATGCAGACGCTCCTCACTTTTTTAGGGGGCGAGGAGAAAGATTCTTTTTGTTTTTTTAAGAATCCACTGGTTGTAATGTAATTCCTTGTAAAAATGCTTTTCCCCGCTCTTGCTCACCCACTTGCCACTTGCCTCTCCCCCGCAGCCGGAATGAAAGACCCGCCTGCTGGATTAGCTTCTTCCCGAGCACAGAAAAGGGAGAAAAAAAATGATATGCTTGTGCACAAATTTCAGTTCTCATCTGTGGATTAACCCAAACAATGTTTGCTCAAATACAGAGACTGAGTATCAATAACGTCCCTGGGGGGGTGGAGGGGATAAACATCATAGAGGAGGTACTTGTTGTTTAAACACAAAAAAAACACAACCCCCCTTTTTTCAAGCCTCAAGGGGGGAGTATCGGTGTTTGGTTAAGGGAAACTCATTTTTTGGGGAAAAACCCCTTTTTAAGGGAAAAGGGCCTTCTACTAGTGAAAAAGGACTTTTTTAAGGTTTTTGGAGGTGCTGTGCGTTAGGCACAGACCTCTGGACATAGAGTGACTCTGTACGTGAGTCAGTGGCCAGACGGCCGAGGATTTGTGTTTATATGTTTGTTTTTTCTGTATACTGTGTCCTGACTAATAAAGCTGGCTCTGGTCAGAGTGCCCTAACTGGAAGCGCCCTAATTGTTTTAACAAGAACGGCCCCCCGGAGCCAAGCGTGAACCCTCTAGAGGGAAACCAAAGATGGGGAGCTAAGTGGCACCCTTACAATATTTCCCTTAAAAAATTTCTCTCTCTCTGTCATTAGTTGGCTTTTGGAAAACAAAAATTTAAATTTTGGTAATCCTAATTGCCCTTTAAAAACAGGAAAGGTTTATTATATTTCCCATTTGAAACTAAAATTTTACATAAACCATAAAAAAAAGGGACACTTATGAATTTTTTTCTCCTATCTGAATAAAATCGGGCCCTGTTTTAGGTAAATTGGGGATTCCCAAATTTTTTTTTTATATTTTTTAACATTCAAAAAAATTTAATGGAGGAGAGGATTTTTTTAAAGGCATTTCAAAATTACTTTCTGAAAAAGTCAAAATTTTCCATACATTTCATTAGAAATTGGAGCTTTTGCCCTTAGACTGTATGACTGGGGTCAAACGTTTTGGATATCCTTCCACAAAGCTTCTACTTTAGTTGGAAAGGAATATTAGCCCATTCCTCCTGACAGTTGGGAAAAACTGAGCCATGTTTGTAGGTTCCCTTTGGCCGCCCCCCCTTCTCAGCTTTCCCCAAACTTTTTTTAATAGGTTTTGAGATAAGGGCTTTGGGGATGACCCCCTGCAAAATATTGCTTGGTTACCCTTAATCATATGTAACCGGGTCGGGGCGGGTGGGCTTAGGTAATTTTTCCTTTGGAAAAACCCATTTCCCCCCAAACCCTTTAAACCCTTCCGGGATGATGTTTTGGTGTTACTTCAGTATTGCCAATTAACCCTTTCCCTCATAAAGGGCAATCTGTTTTATAAAGGTGCACTAGTCCCTTTTGGGTTGCAAAAAAAACCCCAAAATTTTGATTTTTCCCCCCCCATTTTTTCCGGGTTAGGTTGGTGTTCTTAAGCTTTAAGGTCCCCCCTTTTTCCTAAAACGTAACAAATGGTTTTTTGGCCAAACATTTCCCTTTTAAAGTTTCGTCAGACCACAGGACATGTCCCCAAAAATGTAGGTCTTTTTTTTTTTTTTCATTTGAAAACTTAAAATTGGTTTCTATTTGTTTTTTTTGGGAGTAATGGTTTTTCGGGGCAGAGTGGCCTTTCAGCTCATGTTGTTTCAGTATCGTTTACTTTGGATAAGGGAAAAATCTTCCCGCTTCCGCCAGAAACTTCACAAGGATTTTGCTTTTGTTTTTGGGGGGTTGTTTTGACAGGGTGGGACCAAAGCCGTTCTTTTCTTGAGAAAAAGACCCCATCCCCCTTCCTGGGGGGTATGAGGGCCTGGACTTTCCCGGGAATTTTGTTTGTACTTGCGTTTAATTTTTCTTTACAGATGAACGAGGCCCCTTTAAACATATTTTGAAATTGTCCCCAAGGATGTTCCAGTTTGTGCAAGTCCACATTCTTTTCCCTGATTTTTGGGCTGATTTTTTTGGGACTTTCCCATGTTTGTTACACACATAAAGGGCGGGTGTGTTTTGGGGGGATTTAAAATCCCTTCCCAAAAGGGGTGTTCAGAAATTTAAAAAAGGGGACTGATTCATCATATGGGCTGCCCTAAATTGTTTTAAAGGCATTGAAATCCTAAGTGTATGTAAATTTTTAAAATTTTGAAAGAAAGTAAAAAAATGTTTTAAAAAATTCTTTTTTCGGGCTTTTTTTGTTTTCCTAATTGACCAAAAACGGGTTTAAGGTTTTTTTTGTTTTTCATGTCAATAGTGAGAAAAAAATTCCCATATGTGTTTTTTGTATATAGGGCATTTTAAATTTCGGGTTTAACTGTTTTTACATACTGTCCCCTGCTTCTCCACCTTATTTTCCATAGTTTCTGTACACCCAACCCCCTTTCTTTTTGATTTTTCCTACTTTTTTCCCAAATGTTTTATGTTCTTGAAAAATTTTGGAAGTTTTTTTGTAAAGGGGTTTTTTTTCATCCCCAGCTTTTAGGGCATAAAACCACAGGATATGCCCAAAATTATTTGGGGGCCCCCAAAATTCGGGGCCCTTTGCCTTTATCTTAAGAACTAAGGTCCTTTTCCCCCTTTTTTTTTTTTTACTGCGGCTGCAGCAAAACGGGGTTGTTGTCCCTTCATGTTTGATTACTGAAGTAAACAGAGCATGGGGGGTGGCGCCCTCCGTTCACTACGGCCAAAAAAAAATGAGGATGGGGGCCAAGGGGGGCCCTTAGGATTTTAAAAACTGGAAAAATGACTGTAAACATCCTCATAGATTTTCAAAAAACCCAAAGTGTAGTTTTAAAATCTCAGGTTTTCGAAAAGGGGGATTTAAAAACCCCCCTTTTTTTAAAAATTTTGGGGAAAACCTGAAACAATAATCCACTGTATTTCACTCAGAAAATCGTGGATTAAATGTACTATTAAATTTTGAAGGGGACGTCCAAAAACCCAAAAAAAACCGTTTTCCAAAGGCAGCGTAAAAAAAGCGCAAAAAACACAAAACTGAGTTTTAAAAATACGGGTTGGTTTTTAAATTTCAGGACTCCAACCGGGATTTTTTAATTTGGCCGTGGGGACGAAACCCAAAGGGGGTTTAAATAGTTTGGGCACTATACATCCCACTTTCCCACAGGGGTTTTTGCCCAAAAAGTGGATTCTTTTTGGGGGGCAGGGGCTGGTTTTGGAAATTTTTTTCATTTTTATGACAATGTTCAAATTCATTATCAGTAAGTTTGGTGGTGATTTCCGTTTTTTTGTGAATTTTGAATAATTTTTGGGTTTAGGGGGACCTGGGGTCCGGTGGGAAATTTTTTAAAAATTCCCTCAGATATTTTTTGGCAAATTCCTTTTGGGGGTAAATTATTACAGAAAAACCTCCCTACACTGTAAACCACCACTTCCCCCCAAAGATCGTTTTGTGCTGTTTGCTTAGCGCTTTTTCCTTTCCCAACTTTTAAAAGGAATATTGGCCACCCTTTTTTTTCTGCCCCCGAATGAATTTAAATTTTCATTTTACTAAAACCCCAATTTGAGGCCCAACTAATCTTGGGTCCAGCGTATTGCCCCCGGGCCGGTCCCGATGGTGGGGATCGGGTCATCTTGCACGAGACCCACGCTAAATTTGAAGGGTTTCCCAAATAGTCGGATTTGAGACTTGGGTCCCTTTTCACCTCGCTTAATCTCTTCCCGCGCAGCCAGTTTTTGACCCCCCTGAAAGACCCCCCTTTTTTTAAAAACTGGCATGTGTCATTTTTTTTGGGAAATAACGTTTTTTATTTTTCCCTGTGATTCCGGAATGTTTCTTGTGACAAATTATGCATAAAAATTTGTAAAAAAATAAAGGTCCATAAAATCCCTTGTTTATTGTGAAAAATTTTCCAAAAATTTTTATGTCCCACTGTAAAGGGTTTGGGAAAATTTTTTTTTAAAATTTCTTTTTAAAAATTTTTAAAAAAAATTAGGAGATTAGTTGTATTTTTTTTCATTTTTTACATAAAAAAGTTGTGTGGGCCCGCTGGAGAAAACCCTCACAATGTCCCGGGCTACCTGTACGTCCATTTGGTGGGAAGTCACCCTTTCCCGCTAGGATGTACGTTACATCCAAAGATGGGGGGGATTAAAACAAAAAGTGCCTGGTTGTGGGCATTTTAAACTTCCCAGTTCTACAAGGGGCATTGTTTACAATGAACCGGTCTTTAGTTTTGTGATGTGCCAAAAAGGGCCCCCGCCCTTTTTTGCCTTTTTGGCTTTCCAAATTTTTTGCATTTTCTGTTGCAAAAATTTTTATGACACTCTTAGCTCCCGTGGCACTTCCGCCCGGAGCATTCTGCTTGGAAAACCTAAAAATGGGGCGGTTCTGTTGATCAAAATTTTAAGGTGTTGTCTTGGTTTCATGAGGGGGCAAATGTTTAACAGGGATGTTTGGGGGGACTGTTTTAAATCCCCATTCCTTTTTATCCCCTTTATTTATTTGGGGGGAAAACAGGGATCAAAAACCTATTGTGAAATTTTTCCCCCCTAAACTCCTTTTTAGAAATCAGCAAAATTTTTGCAAAAACTATGAAAAAATTTAACAGTTGTGCATTTTAAAAAATTTTTAAGATGGTTTTATTTAGTGCATTAAAAAATTTAAGAAATTTTATGTTAAACCCGAAACTTCAAACCCAAAATCCAAAAATCCCTAATTTTTTTGGTAGTGTATGTGTATATTATATTGTAGTGTCGGATCTTCTGTTTTGGGGAATGGTGAGAAGAGAAAAGGGCCTTTCAAAAAGGGGGAAGTTGGCTTTATTTTAGCAAAGTCCAGCAAAAAAAATAGTAGCAACAATGTGAATCCCTAAAAAAAAAAAGAAATAAACACCGGTCCATCTATCTAGTAAACAAAGGGGGGTTTTCTTTACCATTCCCAAAAAATCAGAATTGACAGTTTTTATCAGACACAGGTTTCAATATTCTAAATAAACACGGGTGCTGTAAAGTTTTGGGTTTAGTTCACAGTTTAGTGGAAAAAAAAGCAGCCAGATGTGGACCCGACTGATAGTGTTTACAGCAGAGGACAAAATTCTATATTAAATAAATTTTTCCTCATCAGATTTCCCTAAAAAAAACCACATTTGAGTGATTGATGACCCAAAATAACAGAATATATACATTTAAAACCAAAAAAAGGGGTGACAAAGGGAAAAAAAAGGTACTACATTGAAGTCCCAAAAATATTAGCAAAATTTCTAAAAAAAGCCACACAGGGTTAAAAAAAACACGCTCCCAAAAAAGTAATGGAATCATGTAAGGGAAAGGGGTTTGAAAAAATGCCCTAAAAGGGAAATAAGGGGAAAAATTAAAAAAAATTTCAGGTCATTTGAATATGGCTAAATCCCGAAAAATGTTCTGTTCTTTTCCAAATTTTTTTTCAAAATTTAAAAAAAATTGGGGAAAAAAATAGGTGTGCATTGAATTGCCCCCTGTTCCTTTATATCCCTAAATAAAATTTTCCGTGTGGGGCCGCTTAGAAGTTCCCATTAAAAAAAAAAAAGTACACTGTATGTAATTTTTTTTTTCAGTATAACTACACGTTTTGTGAATGCTTCAGGGTTTGTTAAAAAACATTAGTGAACAAAGGGATCATGGAACCCAAGGAACACACGACAGCTCGGGAAAAGTTGGGGCAAAGTGTATTGCAGGGTTAAATTTTAAAAAAAAAAATACCCAAACTCGAAATCTCACAAGGGACTGTTAAACCCCCATCATCTTAAAGGGAGGGTATAAAAACTTGCTAACCTCCCAAGAAGGCAACCACTAAAGTCAAGCCCAGATAAGGAGGCACAATTGGGAAAACCCAAAAAGAGGACGGATCCTCGGAGGAGATGCAGAGTCCACAGTTCAGGTGGGAGAAGACCACGGGATTTTTTTTTTATTTGTGTACTCACAATCTGTCCTTTTTGGAAGATGGCAAGAAGAAAGCCTTTTTGAGGACCCAAAAGAATTCTGTTTGCAATTTGCAAAAAGAAATGTGAAAAAGGAGTGGATCCGGGGGCCAATGCAAGCGATGAAGTAAGCCCCCCAGGGAACGGAATCTAAGTAGCCCGGTTTTCACCAACCCGCCGAAAAGGGGAGGGACTTGCTGCCGTGAGGCTCCAGGTCGTACCCCTGACGTGACTTGTTTGCGAGGGCCCCGGGGGGGTTTCAGCGTGGTACAGAAACGGAACTGGGGGCGTATCGGGGACGGCAAAGGCAGGGCGGCGCAGGGGTTCGTGTCAGAGCGGGCAGCGGTAGGGCAGGGGCAAAACAGGCAAGTCGGGAAAAGTGAAAGGGGCTGGACAGGGGTAATAAGCTAAACCCAAAAAACTCTCAAAACCACCAAGAACACCCCAACAATGGGGAAAGTGTTGGGGCGGTTTCCTTAAATAGAACCGCACCACAATGGACCCCAAATTTTCGGGCGTGGCCCCTTTTAAAATTTTGGAAGTGGCACGCACCGGGCCTAAGCAGGGGCCCCGCGCCGGGGGCGGGGCCCCCGTTCAAGGAGCGCGGGGCAGGTAAGGGACGCGGGGGCCGGGGCGGGAAAAAGCAAGCATGGTCTGGGCAGATGAGACCAAAAAACTTTTTGGCCCAAATCAGCTTTCCGTTTTTTTAAAAAACTTTGAACTAAAGCACGACAAATAGGCATGAAATGACTCCGGAATAAAACTTTTTCAGTCACAGGACTTCCATTTTCCTGCTTGGTAGGTGTAGGGGTTTTATAGCATTGATTGGCATATTTTGCTCTTTGGTAATGGTTGGCCTTACCGACGGGAAGTACCGGAGAAATTTTTCAGAAAAAAAAAAAAAAGCTACGAGCACTGAAGGTGAATACAAGTGCTTTTCACTATTTAACTAATCTGATCTCGTTAGAGATAAGAACTGCTTGTCCAACCATGATGACATCACTCCATTCTCTCAGTCTAATCCGGAAGGATGAGCAGAACAGTTACCAGAAAAACCTGTGTGCACTCAGTGCAGATAAAAATCTCTCCTGACCATTGATCAAAACATAAGTATACTTAGAGAAAGTCTTCAATTATCTGTCCCTACATATCAAAAGTTAATCTTTAGTAGTGAGAAAACCCTTAAGACTTGGGTTTTCATTTTTTTATTAATGCAGGGGATTTTGTAATTAATTCTGATTTATAACTGAAATTGGGGTCAATTATAAAAAAAAAGCATGCGTTTTTGGTTGCTTTTTTATTGCATTTTTCGACTGCAACGTCAGAACCTAGCCTTACGGTAGGTTCATCAGGCTGAAAATTTCTGTGCTGAAAGGCCCGGTTCACACGGCTTATTGCCGGCGTAATTGCGGGGACGCTCGCTGGCCCCATAGACTGTCATTATCTACGGCGTGTACGCGCCGTAAATAATTCACATGTCACTTTCTCCCCCCGCGGCGGATTCGCCAAGCGGGGAGAAGAGACGGAATCCATAGTTCTCTATGAGAGCAGTGGATTACCGTAATGACTGAGATGGATTGGAGCCGTACTGCAGCGAAATTACGGCGCGCTGTACGGCTCCAATCCGCGCCCAAATATAAGCCGTATGAACGAGGCCAATACAGGTGGAATCCACGTCTGATTCAGCTGGGTTTTTTTAAAGTGGATTTGCAATTTCAGACATAGTTTTAAAGTTGAATTTTAGAGGCAGACTTCAAGCCTCCATATACTATGTGAGGATTCAGTACTCAATTCAAAAATTGCGCTGTGTGCAACTGCGATAATGTTTTCCAATAAAAACAATGTGAAATAAACTGCAGTCTGTTTCAGTGCTGCATCTATTATTTTCTTTTTTCATCATTGCATTTGCAGAAATTTTACCTTTTTTATTTTTCTGTTGACATAGACAACTAGGGCTTGTTTTTATGGAACAGTTTTTAATGGCGCCAGTGTGAGATACATACAGTGGGGAAAAAAAGTATTTATTCAGCCACCAATTGTGCAAGTTCTCCCACTTAAAAAGTTGAGAGAGGCCTGTAATTGACATCATAGGTAGATCTCAACTATAGAGAACAAAAATGAGAAAACAAATCCAGAAAATCACATTGTCTGATTTGGAAAGAATTTTTTGCAAATTGGTGGTGGAAAAATAAGTATTCGGTCACCTGCAAACAAGCAAGATTTCTGGGTCCACAGACCTTAACTTCTTCCTTAAGGGGCCCCCTCTGTCCCCCCATCATTACCGTAAATGGCCCTGTTTGAACTTTTTTATCAGTATTAAAAGACACCTTCCAAATCTAACGTCCCACTCCAAATCCACTATGGTGAAGCCCAAAACGAGCTGTCAAAGGACACCAAAAACAAAATTTTTGTCCTGCAGGGCGGGGAAAACTTTAATGGAAAAAGCAGCTTGGTGTGAAAGAAATCAAATGTGGGAACAATAAATTAGAAAATGGAAGCCCCTACAAGACCCTGAAAAAATCTGCTTGTTTGGGGAAAAACCCCACGCAAGATCACCCCGTTGGTCAAAAATGAGGGGGGCAAAAACCCAAACCACACGGGGGACTATGAATGACCTGCAGAGGCGGGGACCAACTAAAAAAGGAACCAAAAAACACACTACGACCCCCGGGGACTGAGATCCTGCAGTCCAGAAGTGTCCCCCTGCAAAAACCGAAATTTGGGGGGGGCCCCGTCGAAGTTTGCTAGAGAGCTTTTGGATATCCAAAAAGGGTATTGGGAAATGTCAATGGTCAATGAAACCGAAATAGAACTGTTTGGTAGAAAACACAATCTTTCATGTTTGGAGGAGACAAAATGCTGATTGTATCCAAAGAAAACCATACCCCACCCTGAAGCATGGCGGTGGGAACATATGCTTTGGGGGTGTTTTTTTTGCAAAAAGGCCGGATGAAAAGATCCATGTACAGGAAAGAATGAATGAGTGCAAACCCCCTTCCATCAGAAGGGCACGAAGATGAAATTGGTGGGTCTTCAGCATGACAATGATCCCCCGCACACCACCAGGGGAACGAAGGAGTGGCTTGTAAGAAGCATTTCAAGGGCTGGAGTTGGGCCCAGCCTCTCCCGACTAACCCCATAAAAACCTTTGGGGGAGTTTAAAGTCCCCAAAAACCACTTGAGGGATCTGCATGGAAAATGGGGAAATACCCGAACAGTGGTTTCCAACCCTTTTTTGAAAACTTACAAAAAACTTTTTACCCCTATCATTGTCAACAAAAGGTCTGTATAAAACAAAAAGAATGAACTTTTTTTTATTGCCAAAAACTTTTTTTAAACCCTAATTTTCAAATAAAAGTTTCCAAAACAGACAATGTGATTTTTGGATTTGTTTTTTTTTGTCTCTCATAGTTGGGTCTACCTATGTGAAATCCTGCAAAATAATAATCCCGTTAAAACATAAAATTTTACTTATCTATTTAAAATATTTAAAAACTAAACCCCCTTTTATTACCACTACATACCTAGATGATACAGTACTGTGACTATCTGCCGTGGAGTAACGCCCGAAAAAGAGCGGTCCCCTTTAATGACAAAAATCTCACACATGCGTGTTTTGAACCTTTAAATCCCAGCTATCCCGACGCGTTTCCCCCAAAAAATTCTAGGGTTTAGGGGGTTCAAAAATTGCTCTCACTGTGGAAAAAAAAAATACGCTTATTTCAAGCATATACTACAACACATTTCTTAAAAAATTAGATAAATAGAGATATTTAGCTCAAGTTGCCAGGGAAAAATCTAAAATTAA
>JAODAL010081660.1:0-11832 GCA_025379985.1 Phyllomedusa bahiana | reverse complement strand
TTTTTTACTTTCCCTCCCCGGAAGTAGCAAAATCAAAAAACAAGGCGGAAAAGGGAAAACCCTTCAAAGGCTTCCAGCTGACATGTTAAGTGATCTGGGCCCTGCAATTTCACCGCAGGTGCCCCGATCGGAGTGAGGAACAGTGCTTGGCACTGTTTCTCATTGATTTAGATATCGCAGCCATCTTTGCCACGGAGTCTAAAGGGTTGAACAGCGCGGGATGGCGCCGGCGCCCTTCTGCGCTGTAACTGACGGGTGTTAGCTGCAATTATCAGCTAACACCTGGTGGCTATGTAGCGGGAACAAAAAGCCCCTTACCGGCATCAGGATGTATCCATAGATCCAATGTCGGTAAGGGGTTAAAAATGAATTTGCATTTTATTTAATTAAATAAGTATTTGATAGAATAGAAAATCATAACCTAATACTTGGTACAGAAACCTTTGCTGGTAAATACAGAAGTCAGATGTTTCCTGTAGTTCTTGACCAAGTTTGCATACAATGCAGCAGAGATTTTGGCCCACTCCTCCATACAGATCTTCTCCACACTTTTCATGTTTTGGGGCGATCCCCGAACTACATGAAGTTTCAGCTTCCTCTAAAGATTTTCGATTGGGTTCCGGTCTGGAGACTGGCTAGGCCACTCCAGGACCTTGAAATGCTTCTTACTGAGCCACCAGTTGCCCTGGCTGTGTGTTTTGGGTCATTGTCTTGCTGGAAGACCCAGCCACGATTACTGAGGGAGAGAGGTTGTTGGCCAAAATCTCACAATACATGGCCCTATCCATCCTCCCTTCAATACGGTGCAGTCGTACTGTCCCATTTGCAGAAAAAATTCTCCAAAGTAGGATGTTTCCACCCCCATGCTTCATGGCTGGGACGGTGTTTCTGAGGTTGTACTCATTCTTGTTCTTCCTCCAAACACGGCGAATGGAGTTAATATCAAGAAGTTCTATTTTCCTCTCATCTGACATGATCTTCTCCCATGCCTCCTCTGGATCATCCAGATTTTCCTTGGTGAACTTCAAATGGGCCTGGACGTGTGCTGCCATGAGCAGGGGGACCTTGTGTGCCCTGTGGGATTTTAATCCAAGACGGCGTAGTGTGTTACTAATGGTAATCTGTGAGACTGTGGTCCCCGCTCTTTCCAGGTCATTGACCAGGTCCTCCCATGTAGTTCTGGCTGATCATCCTTACCCCATGAGGTGAAATCTTGTTTGGAGCCCCAGACTGTGGAAGATTAACAGTCATCTTGTGTTTCTTCCATTCTCTAAAAATTGTGCCAACAGTTGTTGCCTTCTCACCAAGCTGCTTGCCTATTGTCCTGTAGCTCATCCCAGCCTTGTGCAGGTCTACAATTTTGTCCCTGGTGTCCCTAGACAATTCTTTGGTCTTGGCAATGATGGAAAGGATGGAGTGTAAATAACTGTTTGTGTGGACAGGTGTCTTTTATATAGGTAACAAGCTCGAACAAGTGCAATTAATACAAGTAATGAGTGCAGAGTAGAAGGGCTTCTTAAAGAAAAACTAAACGGTCTGTGAGAGCCAGAACTCTTGCTGGTTGGTAGGTGATCAAACACTGATTTCATGTAATAAAATGCAAATGCATTTTTTTTAAAAATCTTTACAATGTGATTTTCTGGATTTTTGGTTTAGTTCTCCTCTTACGGGTTAAAGTGTCCCTATGATACAATATAAATATTGACTTACATGCTTGGCAGGTGGAAAAACTTGCAAAATCGCCAAGTGTATTGAATATTCGGGCCCACTGTATGTAAGTAATTATAAAATTTTACGTAGGTGAAGTTTTTATTCTACTGTACTATGGGCCACATATATGAAAACTATCTAGCTCTAAAACTCTCTGTTGCCCATAGCAACCAATCAGAGAGCCCCTCATTTTTTCTAAACACTAAATTAAATGAAAAGGGTTCTCTGATTGGTTGCTATGGGCAACAAAGAAAGTCTTAGACCTAAACAGTTTCAATACATGTGGCTTTATGTGTTTAATTCATTTTTAATAGATAGCTGTTCAATTGCTTTTGCTTTGTTAGCTGATCAAACCCTTTTACTATTTTAAAACAATGGGCTCCACTATGTAAAATATTTACACTCAGTGGCCTTTCTAAGAAATATCACATCTGTATAGTAAAACACTGTTTGCTTAGAATAAAATTGAATTTTATTCTAAGTTAACATGTTCAGTTTTTGATATATAAAATATGAAAGGTGTTCCATATTCTTTGTACTACTGAAAAACAGGTGCAGTTGTGTTAATTGTGTTGTAAAATGTGGAAAGTGGGATGCCCAACAATGCTACTCAAATATACTGAAGCGTAAAACATCTTGGAAATAAAAAAAAAAAAAAACATAGGGCAAGCTGTTGCCGCCCTATTCTCTATATAAATGAACTGTAGTACACCAAAAGCTGGTGCATCAAATATGCTAGCAATGATATGCTATGCGCCTAAGTTATGCTCTATGACTAGGTTAGGCACAACAATTATACTATGCAAGGAATACCACACACCAGATTTTTGACCAGTTCATTAATTTAGGCGCACAATACACTGATTTAATGAGTCTTAAAACTGGCGTGGAGGTGCCTCTTTTCTGACATGTCACCCATGGTGAGCAAACTAGTTACAACTAATTCTCCAATTCAGCTATTTTCTATTATGTAGCAAGTCATACAATAACGTTGATGGTTGCTGGAAGCTTGGATGTTCACCCTAGAGTCATGGCATTCATTTATTATGGAAGCAATTGCACTGTGATAGATTTGTTCAATGATAGCTAAAGGCCCTAAATTGACCCATGCAGTCTGTAAAGGTTCCATCAATATCCTATCAAAAAGTTTTGCCAAAAATAAAACTCTAGTGTACTCATTGGGGATTTTTTACTTGCAGTCTTATGTATGTTGTACTTTTTTCACAGTTAAGGCACAAGAAAATTTTATTTTAACCAGCACTTGACCAGGCTGTCTGCTGCCGGTTCAACCAGTTTGTTTGCGGTTTCTCATGTTCAATTATTCTACAAATTTTCTGGCCTTTTTTCTGTGAGATACAAAGTTTTATTTTTAAGTTAAGGCATGTCCCCACTGCACCGGTTTGGGGCCAGTTTTTCAGAAGGTTTGCGGTTTTGCAAACCGTCTGAAAAACCGTCCGCGAACTTTTACATGGGGTCTCTACGGAAAACCTGTGCGGCAGTCCCCACTGCACGAGTTTTCCGCCCGCCGGTTTTTTAAACCGCCGGCGGCCCGACAAACATGGTTGATGTTCATTGTTCCGTCCGGTTTGCTTTTCTCTGCTAATCGGGGAGAAAAGCCGCCCCCCCGCGGCCGTGTGTACAGCACACAAACCAGATAAACCGACCGGTATTTGTCCTGTGCCGTGGGGATGCGCCCTTATTATTACATCATATATTTTTTAAATACTATATAAGGGAAAACAGTAAAAGTTGAAAGAGTGAAAAAATAGTTTTCTTTTATTTTCTGTTACAAATGTTTTTATCTAGGTGATATACAGTTTAAAGGTTGTCAGGAGCAGGGCTTAAACTTGTGGTTTGGGCAGTCATTGTTTTTTTTTATATATTTTTTTATTTTGTGTTGTATTTATTAGGCCAAAAGGGATAATTGCAGAGCTGTATACACAGTATCTCACAAAAGTAGGTACAACCCTCACTTTTTTGTAAATATTTGGTTTACATAACATAATATGCCATATTATAAATGTGCATATTTGACCAAGACTCCATTCTAACTTCATCTAGCAGGGGAAAATGGAGGACCAGTGTCAGACCTCCAATGATCTAGCATTTATCACCTATTTAGCAGGTAGGTGATAGATGCTTCTTTATGCATTTGAGTGAAGAAAAAAACATTTATAAACAAGCTTCAGACAAGATGATATTTTTGTAAATACAGATTGTGAAATATTACAAAAACTATGATTCAAGTTTTCTTTTTAAAGGCTTCTAAAATCACACAATTTATCCTGTTATCATAGCCCAAATATGTCCATGCATAAAAAGTGATTGCATTATTGCCTGGATTCTTTTGTTAGAAGTCACATTTTTTTATTGCACATACATATATCTAAAAGAAACAACATTATTTAGAAAAACAAAGTAAATGTGAAGTGTTTCTTTATTGTTTTCTTGTATTTTCTTCATTCACTATCAAACAAAAACCCAGAAAATTGTAAAGAGGATAATGTACAACACCTGCATGCCATTTACACAGAGCTAAGATGTCTCCAGGATTAGCCAATTTAAACTCTTTTTTTACCCGTGACACTGCCATCCATCATCTCTTTCATATCTTTCTATTAGACGCACATTCTTTATCTTGTCATTAGTGAAAACTATGCATGCATGTGAATGAAACTGTAGTCTTTATGTTTCTGAGCAAACTAGTTGTCTCAAGGTTTCTGGCCTCTCTGTGTCTTACCTGTCATTATGGAAGCGAAAGGCGGATGAGGATAAAAGGGGGCCCTTTCAACCTTCCAGACTCCGGTTTTTTGTGTGTCAAGCTTGAATATTTTTCCTAAAAGGGAAAAAAAAGTATGTAAAATTTAAAGGGGAAACACACTAAAAATGGCTCTTACTGACGCATTTTATTGGGGCTAAAAAATGTTTGGTTTTTTTTTTTTTAAAAGTTTTATTGCTATTTGTATTTTGACATGTGAACCTTTTTCCCCCCCAAAACTACGGGGGACTGTGTCTGTTGCTAAGTCAAAAACCCTTTTTTTTTTTTAAAAAATTAGGATGAGAGGTTTGGTTTTGAAAAGAGGACTCTGGTAAAAAATTTTAAAAACATTTTAAATTGTTTAAAAATATCTCAGATGACTTACTGATATCAAGTCTTTTCAAGTGTTTTTTTTTAATGAAATTTTAGTATGGACAATGAAAGCCCCATAACTCTTTTTCCCAGCTAAAATTTAGGTAATGAAATTTCGTCCCAATGTAATATGGCCCCCATAATCAAGGGCCCACCTTGCTTATTTGTGCTCTTTTTTACTATATGTTTTCTTTTTTTCTGTTTTGGTTTTTTTGGGAATTGCCAAAAAAAAACCCTTTTTGGTACCATATTAAATAAGTGCAGTAAAGGTGACATGTGGATTGACACCCCAAACCCGTTTTTTATCCCTTTGGAAGTGTAGAGGTTCCGTATGTATGAAGTGTCTCAAGCACTTTATAGTGTGCCCGTTCTATGAAAATTTGTCTCAGTCATACCACTTTAAAATTGGTTGGGTTTGTAGACAGTTTAATGAGCAAATTTGTGCATTCGTACATTTCGCCCCAAAGTTATGTAATCGTCGGATACTGGCTGCACACCCCTGTAAATTGAAACATTAAAAAGTGTTGTTTTGGGTGCGGGAAAAATGCCAAGTTTGGGTCAACTGTTTGTACATCTCTAGAACAGGGCTACAAAAGGTCTTCCCCCAAAGCCCCCAAAAAAACCGATGCAGCACACGTAGGAAATAAATTTTTTAACCTGTATTTTTTTTGATTTTTTATATCAATTATAAAAGTGTAAGTTTGGGCCACTTTTTCAACAAAAAAAATTTTTTTTTTTTAATGGGAACACTTTTAAACAAAAAGGAAAAAAACCCCCCTTTTAAAACCCCTTTGCATTTTCCTTTTCCATTTACCTTTAATTTTAAACATAAAACCCCAAACAATTTTTTTAAAACTTTTAAAAAAAAAAAAGCACAAACTTTTTTTTCTATACAAAATTGACAAACCACTTTTCTTGTCCGGTAAAAAAAGTATTTGTAGAATCAACAAAAAAAATTTTGAAAAAGGATGCTTTTTGACAAGTTGCACCCATAGGGCTCAATGTAAATTTTTTTGAATACAAATTTTTTTTTTCCCTATTCAATGTATACTTACAGTAAATTTACAAAAACATGACAAACATAGCCTAGGACAGAGTAAGGCAATTGCAGAGGATTTATGAGACCCTGGGTTATTTGTGTGTATCTGTTTTTTGATTTTAAAATCATTAAAAAGACCAAATTAACGTGAATTAATTTGGGTTCTCGTCCCATTGTTAGCTCTTTAATTTGTATACTTTGATTTCCCTTGTTGAGCCATGCATATATCCAATGAGTGTCCTATTTATTTTATAGTCTGAACATACATTTCAGCCACAGCTATAAAGGTAATAGATTAATTTTTTTTATCCCTCCAGAAGTTTTTGCTTGGTTAGTATATTAAGTGGACACATTTTATATTTTTTTCATCCATATTGGGCTCTTCACTGGCATAGGTTTTGATTTCCCAAAAAGTTTTCAATTACATTCTATTGAACACCATATATGCCTCATGGTACTGATTCCTTTTTATGATAGTTGTAGTGTGCCAATACATAATTTTAAATTTTTCTGGTGGACCTTCAAGTGGAGAACAATATTCTAAGAATGTAAAAAAAATAACATAATTGATCTGCAAAGGTCCTTGGTTTTTAGAAATTTTTACTATTTTCCAATTTATTCTGCTAACAGGAGGCAATTTTCACTGATTTGTAGGAAATAATTTAAAAAAAAAAATTCAGACACTCAGAAAATCTTCTGAGAAGGATATTAAAAATGACTCCTTTAACCACCCGAGGTTTGCATGTATAGTATGTTATATATTAAAATAAATGTTTACTGTTTCTTGTTTCTGTCTTATTATTGTGCTTTATAATGTGGATGTTTGTGCCTGTACCAAGGGGGGGATTTGAAAAAAATAATTTTGTTGGATATTCATTTTATTAGGAAAAAAGAATTAAGCACTAGTGTTAGAAAACGAAGGGAGGGGGCAGCAGAATTGGGACCAAGTCTGTGGCCAATTAACTACTAGGATGAAAGTCTCCTTCTCTGATAGGGTAATATCACTTTTTATAAAAACCCCCCTATAAAAGAGAGAAAAGTAATAAGACATCTTAAATAGGCACTGTACTTTCAACAAATGTATAAATGAATAGTTGCATGCAAATATAGGAAACTTTGTAATATATATCAGTAAACAAAAATGTTCTTTGTACAATTATGAGACACTTTTCTCTTTTTTGCATTTGCACTAATCATTAAAATTCAATTCAATGCTAAATCTGTCTGAACTATAGACTTACTGAAAGAATCAGGTTACTTTCTGTCCAAAGTGTCTATGGAGGGGGAAGGGAAGGGGGGGATGGTGTAAGCTATGAAGGGCAGAAAGAAGCCTGACTGAATGTTTTGTTTTATCCAGAGATGGCTTCATGGCTACACTGCTCATTACTGTACGGTTCTTCTTGCCCATTGTAGACTTGCCTTTCTTTTTCCTATGGATTCACACTGAAACTGACCACAGAAAACTTGCTCGCATTGTATATATGCTGCATTCTGGGATTTGTGTCTAATTTCTGTACACGGAGGTTAGAATGGTGAATGAGCAAGTGTTTCTAATAAACTGCCTATTCAGTGTCCAACAAGATGTTTTTGGAGGATGCAAAAATAAAAGCAGGCAAAGCAACTTATATAAACTAAATACATAAAAAATGCAATAAACTTTTGGACCTGCCTCGTATAAGCTGATTTCCTTGATCATGTGAGCATATTATTCCAGGTACTTGCTAAGTGTTACTAAATATAATTGAGAGGCATGGGTTTATTAAAGAGAAAAAAAGTAGTAAAAAATATAAGAACCATAGTAACATTCTGGATTAGGCCTGGACAGGCCTTAACACAGCAATAGTGTGGCCTTGCCATGGCTTAATTTTTTTTTAAGAGAGGAATGATGATTAAATTACATTTTTTGTGGCTATAATGGCAATGTATGACCACCTATATTACCTGTATGATCAGATAGTAACACAAAGTTTAGTTTCACAGAACTTTATTTTATATGGAAAAACACACACAACTTTTACCACTATTTGTTTTTTTTTGCATACAATTTGGTATGCCTTGTGCATAATTTAAATAATTAAATTACATTTTATAACTAGTACCAAGTCAGGGGTTCTAATGCTGAATAAGCATGGTAACACATCCTAAAACCTGAAAAAACGGATTAAATATAGTTGATACTTATTTTAATTTCACATAGAAATTTAGGAATATGTATATAGGAATGTGTCTAAAATCTACAGGGTTATTTTGTTCCATTTTTCTAAAAAAAAAAGGAAACTGGGATCTTGGCTATGGACAACAAAGAAAGTCTTAGACCTAGACAGTTTTCATACATGTGGCCCTAAGTCACAGCTAAGTGTAAAAATTATCTACAAAGCGTCACCAAGATTTAAACTGCTTTTATATAACAATTAAAACTGAGAAATTTTGGCAATTGCCTTCATTTAGGCAATTTTAACCCTTTCAGTGCCAGGCTATGGAGATATGGTAAGCAATGGTATGGAGGGCATGACATAGAATGAGAAGGCTTTAAAAATCCATTGGAAAATTAGATACCTAGGGGCCACATGTATGAAAACTGTTTAGGTCTAAGACTTTCTTTGTTGCCCATAGCAACCACACTGAGGTGTTCATCCATCAGAGTAAGGTGGAGAGTGGTTTAACAGTACTTATATGGCACGGATTAAATTGATCAGTCTGAATGTTATGGATGGATGTATTAAACTCTATTTTATAGAAAGGTGGTAAACACTTTAAAGATCATGTTCATATTATTGTATAAACCTCATGTATGAAAACTGTCTAGCAACAAGACTTTCTTTGCTGCCTATAGTAAAACCATTCAGAGCTCCCCTTTCACATTTTCAGAGCACTATATGAAACAAAAGAGGAGCTCTGATTGGTTGCTATGGGCAACATAGAAATTCTTACTGTTAGAAAGTTTTCATACATGGGACCAATTATTTATTTTCCAGACTGGATCTGAAGTGGTTAAAAATAAAACAATTGCTATATTTGCAATATACAAATAGTAACATGGATTTAAAGTATTCATGAGCTATACTCTAAATTATAGTTGAGAGGATATTTGATAATTGCACAGACAGTGGTCAGGAAGGGGGGCTCCCTTCCTCCTGCTGCTCTAACTCTTTAGCTTGACTACTACCAGTATGCAAAAAAATTTAAGTCCATTACATACTTACTAGAAGGTCAGTATGTTAAAGTCTAATCTACATTATAGAAATCTCAGAGTGATTACAAAGAAAAAAAAAACCCCCAAACGAAACAAACTTTGGGGAAAAAAATGTGTTTCTATGCTCTACAACCCGGGGGGAATGAGTTTTGGGTAAGAAATGGAAAGGGGGGGAAAAAATTGCTTTAATTGTTCCTATCCCCTTGGGGGAATTTATTTTTTTTGTTTTCTCACCAGTTTAAATTTTTACTTTTGGTAAGAAAAAAAAATATAAAAGAAATTGAAAGGGGCACTCAGCTAAAAAATAATAGGGGGAGTGCATGGCTTAAATTCATCACATATTAATATCTTTATTTTTTTTCCAGAATTTTTAAAAGGTTAGAATAAAGATTTTGAAGGTGGGGAAACAAAGTCTCTGTATTTTTTTTTGAAACCTTTGATTAATAATACATCATTCAAACCCCAGTTTTTACTTCCTCAAAGAATATTTAAAAAAAAAAAAGTTTCACTGGGTGTCAATGTTATGGATGCAAACACACATATAAACATACCTCTTTGTTGCCTCCAAAGTTCAACGAAACCCACAGAGAGGGTGAAAAGCTCCGTTCCACAAATATTGCAGGGGGTTTTTTTGTGTGATGAAGAATTTAATGAAATTTGCACATTTTCCTAAAATTGGGCAAAAAGCCATGTAATTTTTTTTTTGGGAAAAATATAGTAGTATTTTATGTGATATAAATGTGTATGATAATTTTTTTCCCGAAATGAATAGGAAAAAAACCTTCATTAATTTATTGCTAATAAATTATCAGTCTTTTCCATGATAAAAAAACACTAATGATGATTAAAACGTAGAACCAAAAAGGTTGCAAGTGGACCAAATCCCTGACCTTCTTAAATTTTAAATAAGGATGGTGACCCTTCAGAACAAAAATGACTTGGTTGTTTTTATTAGTGAAAAAATAGTGAAGCCTTTAATGGACAAAAAGGCCTACCCGGGTGGGTAGGTTGGAAACTAAAAACATGTTCTGTGGCCTAGGGGTTTTACTACCCCCCTAGCAACTTGGTGTCTAGGGTTCAATGTAACAAGGGAAACTTTGTAAGGAACTTGTTTTTGTCCCCAATGTTTTGGTGGGTTTCCTTAGGTATTCTGTTCCCTTTTAATCTCCAAGTAAAAACGATAACGGGGAATTTAGGGTGAGTCCAAAATATGGACAAGGGGCAATGTGTGTGGAAAATCTCTGTCGTGCTTCAAGAATTTTTTCAATGTTTTAAAATTGGATTGATAAAAAAAAATAAAAGGATCTACTTTAGGGGAAAAAAAAATTTAGTTTTTTGGGGAAAATTGCAGTCAGTGTTTCCAAATGTAAAATAATGCCCCTTTGGTAAAAGGAAATTTTTTGGGGGGCATTGTCTCAGCAGTTCGTTTTAACCCCGGGACCCCAAAAGAGAAGGTTTTAGGTGTGTAATTTCGGAAAATTTAAAATGAGTTCACAGTAGGGCCCAAATGCTAATTAAAGGGAAAGAAATTGTTTTTTTTAAATGAGTTGAATGGAAAAAAATTTTTGATGAAAGGGGCATCTATTCTTACAGTAATTCAAAGGGAGTTTCTATCTATTTGCTTTTTTGTGATTATGTTCTTTCCCTAGTTAATGATCGGCCTCATGTTCTTACAGGGGTTTTTCATCTTATACAATTGTTATTGATAGGTTTTTGTTAAAAAATGGCTAGGCAGGTTTCCCTAGGGCCCTGCCCCCTTCCTCCATTATTTCAATAAGGTTCTAGCCCAAAAATACAGTCCCCAAGCTGTACTAAAAACCCCCATGAAAGAAGGGAAAAGTAACCCCGAAACGAGCTCTTCCTTATTCAATCCGGGAGTTTCGGAGGCCTGTTTCGGATGTTTCCCAATAGATGGCAATCTTATCGTTTGTCTTAATGTATGACGGTAAACCACTAAAAAGGGAACCCTGTCTAAAATTCGGAAAGCCCTTGTAAGGCAACATAAGTGTGACAGATTTTCGTTTCAGCAGTCTGTTATTATTCTCTAAAGGTACAGTAGTTTTGCACACTCGTTTTTTTTAAATTGGCGCACAAAACCCGAGCTGTCACAGATGAGCCCCTTTGTTCATGAGGGGGTTTAGAATGCCCCAAAATCCCATATCCCCGCCCACCTACCCTGATTGACTGTTCTCTTTTTTGACAAAAATGGGAAACAGCCTTGTGGGGAAGGGTTTAAAAGCGGGTGGATGGGGTTCATAGATAAAGTGGACTCATCTATGGCGTCCGCCGAGATTGCCACTTTTAAAAATTTTAAAGCAAAAAAAATTTTGTTGAAGAATAAGTGAGAGCGGTCTGTCACTAGCTTATGTTCCCCCCGTGGGCATAAGTTTTTGACCCTTTCTCTGTAAAACTAATTAGCACTATTTTCTTGATTTGCAATCTTAATGTTGTAAATGGTGAAACTGTATTACTCAACATGAAATTTTTTTAATTTTATACATATTAATTTTTGCCTAATAACAGCAAATTCATCCAATACATGTAAAGTGTGACACTACTTCTTTAAAATTTTCATCTGGCATTAATTTTTTATAGGGTAGTAATATCCACAAATATGGATCATTTTGTCTTTTTTCTTTGAAGTAAACATAAAAAGAAATTGCATATTAAGCAATAGTTTATTCTGTGTTTTTGCACTAAACTTAATTTTTGCTTCGGCTACTAAGTAAAAAAAGTACGAAGCAATTGTATTACAAATGT